>CM042144.1:123780921-123791841 GCA_023376005.1 Doryteuthis pealeii | reverse complement strand
GAGAGAGATGAAAGAGGTTTTAATTGTTGCTTGTTGCTGGCTTAAGTTAATTACTAATTTAGTGTAAGCAATAATGGGGAAATGACGCGTAAACGGGAAAGTCCTTTAACAAGTGTAATATTTTGGACATTAATAACTTCAATACGCATGCGTCGACTCTAGGTCGGGTATATGAATAAGCAAAGTAATAAATAAACAGGCTTACTTGTATACGTAGATACATTAACAGAGAACAGACGAAACGTTCTCATCTAATTTGTATAGAATGCATACGTATACACCCGTGTATACATTAACTTGATCAAGTTTGGCTCAATATACTTCGAATATATTCTTCGAATATATTCTATCAAAGTAGTGTGGCAAATACGTACATGACATCATTTTGTAACTATCTACTGTTAAGCATATATTGTTCGCGATACAAACATGTTTAGAGATATAAACTTTGAAAGTTACTTATAACTATATCCATACGGATGTACGTATACTGTCTCTTTGCACTCAAGAATCATTGAAATTATATATGTTTGTTTCATATATATATATATATATATATATATATATATATTATATATATATTATGGACTCGATTTTCGACGTATGAGGGTTCATAAACACACAATGAACGCCCACACAGTGATTTGTTATAGTGGTGAAGGCTTGTGTTGGCCATCCACACTTTTTGGCACAGTCGATAGGAAAAGAATTGTGCATCAAGGGTTGCCACAAACCCCAATCAACGACCGACCTCAGGAATTTTGAATTCAGAGTTATCCCTCTCCTAGACTGGTTACCTACCCAAGGCTGAAGGGCACAGTCTTCCCCTACTTTTAAACCCATGGCTGGAGGAGAATAATATGGATTCATACCTTTCCCAAGGGTATTAGCGCTATGTGAAATGCCACAACAGCTTCGTCTAGGAATTGAACTCGAATCGACGAGTCCATTTTCCACGACTCTAACCACTATAATATATAATATTATAATTATATATATATATATATATAATGTTGTTCTGGTTCCAACGGGAAATTCAATTTTTATAAAAAAAAAGAAGGTCCGCAAAATTATTTTGTTCTCAGAAAAAAAATTTTTTAAATATTTTTTTAATAATATATATATTTAAAAAAAAAATATTTATATAATATATATATTTAAAATATTTTATATATAATATATATATATATATTATATATATATATATATATTATACGTACGTACGTACGTATGCATATATGTAATATATGTATATGTATATATATATGTGTGTGTATGTATATATGTATGTATAGATGCATATTTATGAAAAAAAAAATATATATAGTTATTGACTAAGCTTAGCTTTGATGTGGCACAGGCCAGAAGTATTGGTGTCATATGAGAATCGAACTCACTAACAATGGTCTGTAAAGCTTGCTTGCTAACCATTAAGCCACATGAGGTGCCTTTAGTTATATACTAATCTTAGCTTAGATGTGGCACAAGGCCAGAACTATGGGGCGCCCAATGAGAATCGAACTCACTATCAATTGTTTGTTAATCTAGTTTGCTAACCACGACACCACGCCGGTCCTCGCTCCAGGCGGGTTTTAGCATGGCATCTAAAATTCATACAAATCTGATTGATGTATGTTTTTGTTGGCCAGTCTACACTGGTGTGTCCATGTGTATGTGTCCACAGAAAAAAATTCGTTCATACTTCTTTAGCAATGTCCAGTATATCTTGTTCATCTTACTTGAATGGTTTGTGTGATAGGAACTAAGTGGCCACACAGCAGCTTTTTGTGGGATGCTGCTTCTTATAATTTATGCATGTGCCATTTATGAAAATGCACACGCACTAACACTCTATATAATTTCAATATATAACCAATGTGAAATTATGTCTGTTGGATTATTTTCTGGTATAAAGTGTGCAGAAAATCACAACTTATATTTATAAACTGTTCCAAAACAGCTGAATCGGCCAGTCGACTGAATTGGCCAATCAAAAACGCCCAAACGCGTGTTTAATTTACTATTTAAAAGCATTGATAAATTGTTCTAAAATTACTGGCTGGAGGCACGGACTAGCAGACGAGGATTGTACAGCTCTCTGCTTCAAGACAGAATACACTCTGATACAACTAAGCACGGATCAGCGGACAAGGATTAAAACTGATACTACATCTTTTTTACTTCAAGAAAGGGTCAAACTTTATGCCACAAGGGATCTCCACTGTAAAACTACTTTCAACTATAACCGTAAAATGGCTACACAAATCGTAACAGTGTCTGAAGTTTTGATGAAAAAGCCCCAAGGATTTTTTTTTTACAATTAATTATTGTTTTGTCTACCAATATTGTTTTGAGTGTTGTTATTTGTATGATTTATTAAATAGAGATAAGTCAAGAGATAAGGTGATCTTCTGTATAAAGAAACCTTTGTTTGATTAAAGTAATTTCTTTAAACTGACCATTTAACGTTGAGTTTGATTTCTATGTTTAATGGCATAAATCGTGGATAAATTTAATGCCAAAGTTATCTTAGTAGAAGAACAGTAGTGGTACTATTTAAACCATAGATGGGAGGGTTTATACCTTTCCCAAGAGTATTAGTTCGAAACTGAACGTAATAGTGCGACTGAAGTTCGAACTAGCTTACAAAGATTTCGCAGTGCAGCACGTTGGTCACTACGCCAAAAGATAGATTTAAAACGGTAGCGACAAAGAATCCAGTAATATAAAGAAAAAAGAGTAGTCGCTAAGAAATGAATATAAATTTTACAGACAGGTAAACGAAGAAAGAATGTAAAAATCAGAACAATTGGATGCAGAAGAAACTAAATTCTGGAAAACACGAAGACGCATTGAAATTGACGGATTCTAGTTAAAAACGAACATGAAAGATTATCCCAACCAGTACAATGTCTGAGGTGGTAATAAAGGAAAAGTTCAAAAAGAAATTACAGACCTATAACATTACATTCATGGTGGGAAAATATTTAAAAGGATAACTTGACTCGCTAGGTAATTACCCACGCATTTGCCACGATTAGGGTGTCACACAAGATCGCAAATATGAGAATGTGGTGATTCACGCGACGAGTGTAGATAGACAGGAGTTAAAATAGAAAACAAATGAACACAACTTAGAATTCAAACGACTTGTATTATCATACATAAAGAAATAACAATTAATTACTTTCAAACTAAGGTTTTGTCTGCAGGAATGATTATATAAATAACACAGTCCAATTAACTGAGTTTCTGAGGTAGGTGTATTATCGGTGCCCTCGCTACGGCTATCTGTTCTCACTGATGGATGTAAGAGACGCCCTTTTTGTCATCCGACTCCGGTGCTGATGAATCAGGAAAAGGAAAGAATTTGTCTCTTTGATTTTGCCGCTAAAGAATGCCGACCTGTGATTGGTTGGTTGATAGCGAGGCTCGTAGAACAAGGACGAAAACCCTACCTCAGATATTTTTATTACATTCAGCGAGGATCGAACTCACTATTTAGTAGTAATGTATCTGCGAGACCAACTTGACTTGTATAGGAATCTACCCAACCCGTTCGTCAAAGATAGAAAATGACATAAGGTCGTAAGTATGGGGCATCCAGCGAGGATTGAACTCGCTATTCAGTAGTAATGGATCTGCGAGACTAGCTTGACTTCGGTAGGTGTTTACCCAAACCGTTCACCACAGGTAGAAAATGACACAAGGTCGCAAGTATGGGGCATCCAGCGAGGATTGAACTCACTATTCAGTGGTAATGGATTTGCGAGACTACCATGACCTGGGTAAATACAACTGACTAAAATGACAAAAAAAAATAAATAGGAAGAAAAACAAAAGACAAACAAACAAAAATGTTAAATGATTAATTTAAATTGTGCGCCGACTTTTGTAAATGGAACTAAAATAATGCATAACAGCAACCAAGAATTAATATATGAAAACATGCGATATCAAAACCTAACAACTGAAAATATCCAACTAAGGAAGATAGGTTTGAAGATGTCGCGACACAGAATCTAGAAATATAAACCAAAAAGAGAATTCTCTAATAAACAAAAGTAAATTAAAAAAAGAAAAAAAAAAAGAAAAAAGAAAAAGGAATGATGTGAGATCAAAGATGGAGATGTAATTGAATTAACTTTATTAAAAAAACTTTTAAAAGGAAATTGCAACCTGGAAAACACCATAGATATAATAAAGTATAATTGATTTCTTTATTGTTTTTTTCATCCATTATCCTGAATAAACACTCTGTTATGTTTAGTTCCTTTAGCTTTTATAATAATGAAAAGTGATGTTTTGGACTACCTTTTATATGAATATGTATTCATTAATTTAGTGGGCCTTTATTATAAGTCTTGCAACTGACAAAAATCAAAAAGTCTAACATTGGGACACTCATGATAAATATTAAATACTAAAAAAAGTGATATTATACTAATAACTATTTTAGTATCAAGAAATAATGCATTTGATATTACAGTGTTATGGTATCAGGCGACATATAAGAACTGTTAGTCTAAGGTACCTGGATAAACAATGGGATACCTCTGTGATACATACACATTGCATTTGAGGCATATATTTTTTACCCAGTAAACCCTCCTAAAAACAATAAAAAACGAACTAACAAAAAATATTCTGTATCATTAAATGAGCATTTTCAAAAAGATATGAAAAAGGAAAAAAAAAAAAAAAAAATTCACAAATATTATTAAACTATTTTTTTCTTTGAATCTTTTTTTTTTTTCAAGTATTTTACGGTTTGTTTATAAGCATTTTTGTCAAGGTTGAAATTGATTTTTACAGCTACATATTTCCTTTGCTTTCTGATCAATTAGAAATAATAATTGATTCCTAGTAATAGGTATAGTAGCCAATTAGCTAATTAATGGATATTACCCTGTCAAATATTTTGTTAATAATAGGTTAGAAGTAATTTAAGTTACCACATACCCTTCTCCACTCAAAGACTATGATTGTTTGGCCTGTACTCTGCCACTCCACTTGCCATTGAATGCTTCTAAACTGTTACAAAATATTTCTATACTCTGAAACGAAGATTAAAATACTTAACGATATTATAATTTAATCAAGATTTGTAGACGGCGAATTTATGAACCTTAAATGTTTCTGCTTTGATTGCTATTGAGTACATCTAATCTGTTACAAAATATTTTCATATTAGAATAACTGTATTAGCAGGAACCGTGGAAATTACGCGGAACCGAAAAAAAAAATCAAGAGGAGTTATTTAAGCCAGAAAGAATGATTTGCATCAGATCAAACACCGTGTTAAACACCAATGGAATTGTACTAAGTACTCCTAAGTAGCATAGAAAGAATAAATTAGTATATTCGTTGATTTATGTTTTCTATGCTACTTAGAAGTACCGAGGATCTGATGAGCACTGAAGTTCTGGTAAGATTGAAAAGGAAAAAGAAAAAAGAGCTCCAAATATTTCTCGGTACCAGTTATCCACAAAATAGAATAGGCAACTATATATTTGTCTGGTAGATTTAATAGAATAAACTCTTTGCCTACGTTAACCCACCCACAGCGGCTCTCCCACCACTGTGACCCACTTGTTTACACTGAAAAATCCCTACGTGGACACCACTGCCATCTTTTACTTCGTCTGTGAACCAACACTGAAACTGACACTTGATCTTTTTTGCAATAGGGAACCAATTAAATGGAATAATCCGGCAATATTCGCCGATTTATTTTCCGACTTTGAGAGCCGTGGGGGAAATTTGGTAGGCAAAGAGCTAAATACCAATAAATGATATGTGTATTAAGTATCATATAGATTGTTATTGTATATTTTCGTATTATCTTTTGCAAAGGCAACAATAATCCTATTATATATATATATATATAATATATAATATATATATAATATATATATATATATATATATATATGTACAAAGGTGTGTTTATCGAATTTTATGACGATGTGATAATGTCAAATTCAACATGAAGGTCAAAGTTTTAAACAATTCGTGTTTAAATGACTTTCTTTTAACTGGTGACCCGTAACGACGAACAAATGATCCTGTGTTCTGTTTTTTTTGTTTTATCGCATATCAAACTTTTTTGGGGGTATGACTACCAAGTCAGATTATGTACTCTCAACTGAGAGAGGGGTCACATGGAATCGGTAGACCAAAACTCAGGTACAAAGACAACATCAATAGAAATCTGAAGGACTTGAATATCCCCATAGGCAGTAGGCAAGACGCAACCAGAGACCGAATAAACTGGAGGAAAATGATTGGCGTGGTGTCATCATCGGATACGATGGACAGCAATTATTGATTGATTGATAATGCCAAATCAAGTCATTTTAATATTCGGTTTCTTACAGTATCTGCTTTTGCTTAAATGGTCACCCATCTAAGCACTGAAAAGGCTCATCGTTGCTTAACTTTGGTGATCTAGCGGGAACCGGTGTTTCCAACGTAATTTGATCATACGCCCCTGTGTTCTGTGATTCTAAAACTGGATCTCTTCAATCGATTTACAATCTCAGTCAGAGGTTTATGCCGTTATCAAAACTGGCGAGCATTTTTTTAGTGAGATGGCTCTCCAAGTTGTTGTTTTTTTTATGAGTGATATTATTCTACATTCATATCGTACGAGCATATCCCATTACTTTGTGACCTGGGGGCAATGTGTTGGTCTTTCTTTTAGCTATCATCACTCTTCCCTCCTATCATATGAACTTTTCAGGAATTATGTAAAAAAAAAACAAACCCAAAACAAAAACATTAACAGCTAACACTTTACTAGATGATTAATCAAGACAGACATGGTTTTGGGACCAAATATTATATATAATATATATATATATATATATATATATAAATTATGTATGTTATGTTCTTGTGAACGTTGTTTGTTTGGTCTTTTGAAGCATTAGAAAAAAAACAAAAAAAAAAAAACAAGAAAACAGAACAAAAATCAGAATTTTAATATTCAATTGTTGTTCTGTTCATCGTTTTGATCAATTCCGATATTTCGGGCGAACATTCACCCTTTTTCAAGGTATATGAGACGGTCTGGAGAAAAAAAATTAAATGCTGTATATGAGGGCAAAAAAGTAATTAAATTATATATATATATATATATATATATATATATATATATATATATATATATATATTTTATAATTATAAAGTCTGTCCTACCATTGGTTTCTGAATAACACTTTTTCGGTGTTATTCGTCTTCAGAGGCGTTTGACTTTTGAAAAAAATTGGACAGTTTTAAACTCCCGGCACGTATCCACGCGATCCGTTAATAGCTCCTGCATTTCGCTTTCATCATTCAACGGCATCACTATTTGTCGTCATTGTTCTTATTGTGATTTTAAATTTTTTTCTTTATATATATATATATATATATATAATATATATATATTATATATATACAAACAATTATACATTAATAACCGTATAAAATATGTACCGCTTTTTGTTAATCATATGCGTAGGTATATATAAATATAATAAAGCAGTTCATATTTTATACAGAGGTTAATATATTATTCTATAGTCTTATTATATAATAGAATAATATATTTTATCATATAATTATTTACAGATTATATATCAACCTCTGTATGACATGGGAACTGCTTTATTAATCATATATATATATATCATCATTTCGCGACGGCACCACGAATATCCATGACAATCTCTCACAAATGTATATATAACGTCGGTATATTATATATATATATATATATATATATATATATATATATATATATATAAGGTGAGTGTGTGTGTGTGTGTGTTGTTTGCATGTATTTTACTTGGGATAACCGGCGTTACCCAGAGATAAGATGACGTCATATAAAATAATAGTAATGGCGCAAAGAATTTTTCATGAAATTAAAATTCTCATAATTTCTCAATTTTGGGGATGCGTCAAAGACATTTTAAAAATCTGTGTTCATTCACATTGTAATAAATAAAATAATCATCAAACTAATTAAATTGGGAATATAATCATAATTAAAACTATATTTTTTCCGAAATTTGGAATTAATGAATTTTTATAAAAAAATGTCCCCTCTTTATTCAATAATTAATTAAAACCCACTAATTAGTTGATTTTTTGTAGTTGTTTTAAATTGAATTGTTTTATACCTCAACACTTTCCGATGCTATATCTACACTGTATAAAGAATATTTAAACAAAATATCTCCAGTTTCATATTGTTTCCTCAAAGAAACTTTATGTCAGAATTTTCTCCAATCTTTCTTTTTACTAATGGCACAAAGGATTTGTCCATAAAATGTAAATGCTTACAAATTTGAGAATGTTTTTTCTCAGGTGTCGAATACATTTCAAAATTTTATATTCACACCTTTGCCAAAAGTTAACCCAAATCTGCGTTATGTTAGGATAATACTATGAATTAAAACTGAAAATTGAAAATATTTTGAATCATTCAATGTTTTTTTCAAAAGAAAGTTTCAAAAATTTATCTAAAACTTGATTGAAAGTAAAGTTTCCAATTTGAGAAGATTTCATAAAAAAGAATCCTACATCGATTAAAAGTAAATCAAATAAGAACGTAGACTGAACAAGAAAACAATTAATTCGTGCTATTTTGGTTGTAAAAAATGACAAAAATCTATTGCAAATAAGAGAAGCGGAGATTTATCGATAAATTGTATCCTCTCATGGTGTTACACCCGAAAGTATGGATGGAACTTAGAACACATATAATCACAATCTTCCCTAATCCTTGGTTTTGGTTAAAATCCCGGTGAAGGATTTTAAAACAAAATGAAAGAAAATTAATTAATTAAAATAAATAATAATACGAGCGAAAAAATAAACAAATACTTGGATCTTGCTAAAGAGCTAAAAAAAAGCTATGGAACTGGAAGGTGACTGGTTGTAGTTGGAACAGTCCCCAAAGGCTTGTGTAATAAACTGTATTAGCATGCAAGCATATGGTGATGAGGAAAAGAACAAAACACAGATTTTAAGTTCAAAATTGTATTGAAAATAACATGAGAACGGTGAAAAGATAGAAATGAAAATTACAGGAAAATTTTGGTGATAGTTGTGTCTTGAATAAAAGTCAGTGAGTGTCAGGTGGCCGAATCAGTTGCAGTGTTATGTGGTGGTTATGCGAGCTTGTCTTGTGTTTTAGAGTCGTTAGCGGTTGCTGAACGAAGTGGGATTTGTATCAGTCGGTGTATCTATTGTTGTTGTTGTTGTAGGCAGAATATTGTGTATTGGTAGTAAGCGTTTTTGGTATCGTCGAATGATGTAGAAATATTCGCTTGTTGACTGCCTGTGAGGTCAGGTTTGGGTAAGTAGGTGGGGGTGTGATCGGCCGCGTTTGATGTATTCTTCGCTTGCTAGTCCTCGTTGGTCGTGTGTTCGCTCGACGACTGAACCTCTGACTGCCGTCTGCCTTTCAGAGCTGTTTATTTATAGAGAACCGCTGCCGAAAATCGGACCCATTGAAGTTATTTTCATTTCACCCGGGAATCGCTTTCATTGGATGAAAATGCGAATTTTATTTACCAATTTTATTTTATTTAATGTAAGGAATTGATTATCAAAGCGGAACTCCCGATCGGAGCCCATGCGCAGATATGTGTTAAAATGGTCATTCTGTTTTAGGCTACGATAGAGGACACTTCCGATTTTGGGGTCTCCGCCTTATGTTTGTTTTGTTGGCGAGTGTATGTATCTTTTATTATGGATTGAAGTGCTGAATTAGTGAATCGGGAGATATATCTACATTTGCATATGCAACACTTGGGAAAATAACTGACGGAATTGTAAATCAGGAGTAAAATCGAAGCCATACACACCACAGCATAGACCGACTAGAATACTTAGAAAAATCATCAAGATCTGAAGAGTTACTGTCCTTTTCAGTGAACGATAACCAGTTAAAACTGGCAAGGAGTGAAATAATAATACAACGAAGAGAGATTAAGATAATTTCCTTGATCCTTTCTGTCAACCAAGCGATACTTCTCATTCTGAATAATCTATCAGTTACACGACGGAAAATATTCTGTTGGTCATTTTACTCTGTAATAGAATTTGAATTTATTTGATTTCCATTCAGATAAATGGTTTTCTTAATTGTAATAAGCATTTGATAGCAAACAACAACAATTTCTACATATACAAATTAAATGAATGACCGACTTTAACTATTAGGCAATTATATACACTTTAATTAATTTGTAGATATCAAATTTCTGCCATTCTAATCGCTCCACATATAATCAAATAGTTGTATAGTCTTCTTATTAGATTCTAACGTTACTGCTTTCGGGTGTCTGTGCTCTTTCACTACCATCTTCGGTATCTAATATAATAGATATGTAATTCTAACCCGTCTTAGATATTGATCAATCGTCGTACATATGTATTAAGTTTTTCTTGTTCTTACTCAAGAATTGAATCATGAGACACTCAGTGAGAATCAAAACGCTTGATTATTCTGGGAAACAACTTTTTAAAATTAAAATCTAACGCCTCTGCTTTCGACTTCTACTTGTTTTTCGTCGCCATCTTTCATCGTGTCGTATCAGGGTTCTTCTTTATTGGGGTTGTCTGCTTCCCAGCGTTCCATATTTGTTTTTATCTAATCAGGAACACTGAGACACACTTAAATTTTTAAAAAACTCCTCCAATTTCCTATAAGCACACGAGAGAGAGGAAGCAGACGGAAAGACACATCTAGCTGACAGGGACGTCTGACAAATTAAATTCTAGTTTTCCCAGACTCATCTGATCACGTGTCTCTCTAAGCCAATGAGAGTCCTGCTTCAGAGGATCTCCGGGTTCAAGGCTACTGTGAATCAAATCCTATTAACTTTCACTGTGTTTTTCCTATGTTACCGTTAGTTTTAAA
>CM042144.1:123730921-123778421 GCA_023376005.1 Doryteuthis pealeii | reverse complement strand
TCAAACCAATACTGTAAGCCCTCACAATCGAATGTTTATGGGGTATTACGACCGGGGCCAGGAATATCTTTTCAATGGGGGAATTCTGCAATAAGAATCACTGATATTCCATTTTCCGAATGCATACAAGTAATAAAAATGTCCAGGTTTTGGCTCGTTTTTCCATTCGAAATGGTCGAATGGAGATTTTGCAAGGTTCAATGAGAAACACATAATATACACAAAGGAACACGCTATAAGATCAGAAGAAGAACAAACACATAGATATGAATTTAACTGTAGTTTTATTCACCGGACAATACGGGAAATAAAATCTTTCTGTTGTAAGTGCATATGTGTAAAATGTATTATAGCAATCTATTTCATACTAAAGAGTATAAAACGGGGCGAATAAATTAATCAAATTATTACTTAGCTGGGTCGGAAATATGAAGGGTCGTAGAAGAATTCAATAAATTTTCCTCAAGATTGGATATAGGCTAGACTGACCGTTCATGACCTGGGGTGATCTAGTTGCTGGTTCAGGGATTCTCACATTCATGGTAGAATTATCGAATTGGATTCTGATATACTTTCCATTCTTTCATAACACCTTAACTCGTACTCCTTCACAAGTATAAGAGTTAATATCCATTAAGGAAACTGTAGGTGCTCTTAACATCACAGTATTCCTGGTAGGACAAACTTATACGAAGTGAGCTTCCATTATTTCAGGTTTGAGGCATCTCGCCTCATGGCTTGCCTGTTCACAAAGAATGAGCAATAACCTTATTTGCTCTGAGCTATGCCGAGCCCATCTGCTCGCTATGAAAGTGTTCCCCAAAAAGAGACTTAATCCTCTTCTCTTTCTCGTATTTCCGGTCGTTTTAGTCAAGCGCATATCGTATCCGAAAGTGCAGTAGTTGTCTCTCTTTTCTTTTCTTTGTCTTCCCTTTCCTCCCTTTTCTTTTCTTCTTCCTTTCTTCAAGATTACCCTCTCTTTCTCTCCCCCCCAGCACCGTGGTTAAAGGGATCGAAGGAAGGTAGAAATAAGTCGTTAACCTGTCCCCTTGGTCGCCTTCATAGCAGTAAACAGATTTGGCCTGACCCCAAATTCGGCCGCTTGCGCTGAGACGAAATATATTTGGCTAATTCCTTTTCTTGCTACCGTCACACGTGACACCTCTACAACTAAATGAGTGAAAATTTCTTTTCTCAAAAGACATTTTCACAAGTAAAAAAAAGTTCGTTTTTTTTCTTTAAAATGTGAGTGATCATTCGTCACAGGAGCCCATAGGAAGTTAAATATTCCACGGTTAAAGATAGACTGAGAAAAATCCATATTCTGCGCATACTTCTTGTTGTCATTGACTAAAATAAATGTGATGTTAACACTACCTCCAGATCAGTCGTAATCGGTTCCGAGAAGTTTGAGGAGAGATGTTGTTCCTTCTCTCTCTTAGAACAGTCTGGGTATTTTCTGAGGAGTCAGAAGCTTCCTTCACCATATTAAAACGTCAACAGAGAATATGCTTTAGTAAATAAGCAAATCCAACAAACCACCAAGTAATGCTTTTCAAATATGTATGATGCTCACAAACTTTCATATATCCCAGGATAATAATGAAGTAACCATGGATGACAAACATTTCTAACAGATGCTATATTCACTATAATAGAAAGGGTTGGAAAATCATCTAATACTATCACACCAATATTAAAAACCCATATAGGTAGATGGATATTATGTCTCCAAAGTCTAATCTTAAATGGACTTAAACGAAAACCAAAGATACCCCTCAACAAAAAACAAAAAGCAAAACAAAAAACAAAACAAAAAACAAAAGAAAGAAAGAAAGAAAGAAAGAAAGAAAGAAAGAAAAAAGAACAGAAAAGAAAAATTCAACCCCCAAAATACAAAAGCCAAAAAACATGGTGACATACGTGATTACAGGCTACAGAAAAAAAGCACCAGAAAAATATTATGTCTCCAAAGTCTAATCTTAAATGGACTTAAACGAAAACCAAAGACACCCCTCAACAAAAAACAAAAAAACAAAAACAAACAAAAAACAAAAAAGAAAGAAGAAAGAAAGAAAGAAAGAACAGAAAGAAAAATTCACCCCCCCCCCCCAAAATACCAAAGCCAAAAAACATGGTGACATACGTGATTACAGGTTACAGAAAAAAAAGCATCAGAAAAAAATATTGAAAAATTAAGTCAGATAATACATATTACAAATATACTGATAGATGTAAATTAAATTAAATGTGTTTAATTAAGATAATTTCTTTAAATACCACCTGAAGGTGCACTTTGAAAACATAGAGAAAACTTTGTTTTATTCATGAATATAGTTCTCATATATATATATATATATATATATATATATATATATATATATATACCAACCCCACCGCATGTGCAGGATGCGACACGAGGTCAGTTTCTTAAGCGGGTTTAACAGGTTTGAATTCAGAGTTTTCTTTCTCCTAGACTAGTTGCCATACCTTACTATTTACTCATAGCTGGAGGGAGATTAGTTGTATTCATACCTTTCCCAAGGGTATGTGATATGTAAACAGTCTCGTCCAGGATTTGAACTCTTCTCGTCGTGCCCATATCTGACGATGATAACCATTAGACAACACGCCTCCATTATTATTTATTTATATATAAGAAAATTACATTTCTTTTTTTTATCGATGAAAGCTGACAAAAAAAGGAACATATTGGTCTAAATGATGTAAATTACTTGATAGACAGGCCGACCCTCACGAACTCGTATAGTTTGGTTAATGATTTAGTTTCGTTGTTTAATCGCATATCAACCTTCATGGGTTATTTAATACCAAACCCATCCTTGTAGAAGAACAGTAGTGGTACTATTTAACCCATAGTTGGGAAACGTATATAGGAAAATAGATAATGATTTTAAAAAGGGAAGGAATATGCGTTGTATTTAAAGAAATACAACATAGAAGCGAAAGATTAAAACTATGCAGGCAGACAAAAGTGAACGTTTAAAAATAATGACAGAAAATTTATAGAGATAAGTGTTAAGTATCTGGCAGCCATCTTTAGTTCCAGATGTAGTGAATAAGTAAGCAAGCCAATAAGTATCCTGTGTTATAGTATTCTTTGTAAGTCCGACGTCCAAGATGGTCCGAGTATCAATGACATAAGTTTAGAATCAGGCCTCTATTAATACAGCAGCAGCAGCAGAGGAGGAAAATATTATTGAAATAAATGTTTCTGTTCTCACTACCCGTTCATTACAAAACAAATAATCGGTTGGGAAACAGCCAAGTGAAAAGCCAAGGACCAGACTGAATATATTCATTTTAGGGTTTAAGTATTTTACGAACATTGAAGGATAAACTTGGTCAACAATTTTGTTTGAAGGAAGGAAAAGTCTGAGAGTTGATAAGCAGAAGCAGAAGCAGGTACCATTTGAGAAAAGAAATTTGATGATAATTGCAGAATAGACAATATACCAATAGAGTAGGTCGATTTTTCACTTTAAAAAAATATCAAATTGTCCATCTATGCGTAAGTTGTGTGTTAGTATACTGAATACTCATACCAAAACTTAGATCTTTTATTTCCACTATTGTTTGAGGAAATAGCCTCAAAGATCGACTACTAAAATGAACTAAAAATCCTCGTTTTCTAAAGGCTAAATTTTGTGGAAACGAGGATTTTTAGTGCATTTTAGTAGGCGATCTTTGATGCTATTTCCTCAAACAATAGTGGAAATAAAAGATCTAAGTTTTGGTATGAGTATTCAGTATACTAACACACGACTTTCGCATAGATGGACAATTTGATATTTAACAAAAATGAAAAATCGACCTACCCTAATGTACCAATACGGAAAACATAAAAAATCTTGGAGAAAATGAATAAAAGAATCAGATTATTCTAAAAGAATTTCAATGGAATGTTAGAAGGGAAACACCATTTTCATCCTTGACGAACATAGATTGAACCCTGGCAGCAATGGGTTAAATAGTACCGCTACTGTTTTTTTTTACAATGATGACTTTTGAAGTAAATAACACAGGAAGGTCGATATGCTATTAAACAAAGAAACCAAACCAAACCATCCTGAAAAGTTCGCACATTAGTCTCATCCATATACCCTCCCCGCATCTAAGTGGGATATTTTCCCATCCTTCCCCTTAATCAATTGTGATATTCTTCTATATATATGTTGCTTCTTCATATTAAACACAGTACTTTTTATATACTTACCTGACTTGTGTCCATTGGCTTCCGACATTGGACCGGTAAGATATTAATAACATCATGATCCCATGGGACCATCCTCAAGCCAACACCTTCCCCCTTGCTATAAAGGGATAGGGTTCAGTTTATTGCTCAATGCCTAAGGCGGCTCAAAAGAGGAATGCCGAAGGGATCTACGCAATGTTTTCACTTGCCACGCATGAGCTTCAGTTTGTGCGTAGTCCCCCACCTTAATAGTCCTTGTGTCCAACTTGCATGGTAGGGTGCCAGTAAATAACTTGAACACAGTGCTTTATATAAGATTCTTTTATATTTTGAAATTCAAGTGAAAAAGGTAATTACTCGATACTTTTTTTCGGAAGTTTTGGCCTAGCAACGGCTTCACTAGAAAGACGGTTACAAATTGTTACTTTACAGATATGTATGAAAAAAAAAGAAAAAAAAAAGAATAATATATGCCTCTATCTTCCTTCTCCATAAGAGTATGCGTGGTGTGAATTTTTGAGAATACATGTGTATAAAAAAGAATGCAGTTGTATTGATTGGACTGGTCTATACATACATATATGAACACACGCATATACTGGCATCGGAAAGAGACAAATAATGAAGGAGTTGTTTGGGGAAAATAATTTTTTCTTTCTTGTTAAATAGACCCACAATCTGAAGACGACGATTGGCATTTTTGTTGATTGGCAAAAAAAAAAAAAAATGATTTTGATTTTTTTCGTTCTATGGAATTTCTACGGATTCGACTAGTTTTAATAATAACGAAGTTAATGAAGTTCATAACGCATAGAAACAGACATCATAACTCAAGTAAACCACTCAGTATATGTAAAATAAAATGTGATTGTTGAAAAATTTGAACTTAAAACGGATTATCCAATTCAGACTAGAAGAACAAATCTAAACGTCATAAACCAGGAGAATAAAATTTGTCAGAGGGGAGTATTGAGGCTGTACCGACCTCAGCAGTGTTTGTTCTGCAAGGAGTCTGAGAAACGTGTTAGACATTTAGGAAGAATTTATTTATTCATTTGTTTATTATGTCTTCTTGGGCATCTCTTCTTTTTCTATCTTCTTACGTCAACCTTTAACAAAACAAAACAAACAACAAACAAAAACACAATAAAAAGAGCAACAACAAATAAAAACGAGAAGAACCAAAAATCTTTGTACAGAACATATAAAGTAAAAGTCGTTGGGGTGGCCTAAAGTCGGTGTCAGCCAGACATCGGGAGAGTCTATCTCCTTTTCATTGGCGCTAGACCAAGGAGATTGTTTTGACTTCTGAGGTTGAGCCCTTTACTTTATCGCACATATCCCTGTGCTTACGCATACTCTGAGTTGGCGAGGGCCAGTAAGGAACCAGGAACCCTGTGGTTCATAGGCGGATGCTCTACCAACTGAGCTATTGCTAATATAATCTACAGATCAAATGTTCATCCGATGTGCTCTTAATTTCTACTTAACATTTTTTTCAGAAATAATTCAAATTAATCTTAAAATTGTGTACGCTATTCATATTTTTTTTATCTGGTTAGGCAATTTGCCACGAAAGCAAAAATATAAAAATACCCAATTGAATAATAGAATTACTTTTTGAATTCTGCCTTGACAGTAGATTTTCAGTTCGAGGTGAAATATATAAAAAAATATCATCTGAATGTTTGAGATGAGGCTTGATGATTACTATTATCTGCGTTATTCGGACTATTGTTCTCATCTTCATTGTTATCTGTACAGATATAGTACTATAAAAAATGTCTACCATAATGAGTAATTCCGTTTATTATTTTGAAAATTTCAATTATATCAGCACTCATTCTTCTTTTTTATAAAGTAGGTAATCCTATTTTTTCTAAACTCTCACTGTAACTGTAATTTTTATTTTTATCACTCTTCTTTGTATGACCTCCGATCTTAAGATTACACTCTAATTTCCATGTCTAGACACTTAAGCCAAGGTCCGAGCACAATATTCTATATGAGGTCTTAATAAGGTTTTGTATATTTAAAAAAAAGCATTTGCTTCCCTTGAAATAAAATTTCTAATTATCCAGCCAAGCATTCAATTTACATTCGGTATGATAGAATAATAGAATTGCTGCTTCACAATATGGCGTTAATATGCAAATATATGAAATAAGGTTATCTTAAAACAAATGTTGGTTCTGTTTGTTAAGATTTGTGATAAAAATCAATAGAGTATTTCAGTCGTGTTATTTTCAATGCTGAATAAAAAAAGAAGAAAGAAAATAAAATGTAGGTAGTACCATGAACGGAGAGAAAGAGACATGAAAAAAAAAAACAACAACAAAAACAAACAAAAAACAAAAAACAACAACAACAAAAAACAAGACCAAAAACAAAAAACCAAAAAAAAACCCAACCCCAAAATAAATCAAAACGAAACAAAAGCCCAGCAAAATCCAATTACCACACAAAATACCTCTGGTAAAATAAAACGAAAGCTGTCCATATATTTCCCTTGCCAGTTTAACTTTAGGGTTGACTATTTAGAATCCTCTGAGTAAAGTTTAAAATAGAGTTTGATTATTTACTTGCTTAAATGCTGTTTTCTGTGACCTTTTCTCGATGTCAAGTCACTTCCAATTCATTGAATTCATATCATAATAAATTTGTAAATACAATCATTAAACTTAAATGATGGGGTCGGTTTGGCTCAGTTGGTAGACCATCTGCCGAGGTAACCAACAAGGTTCCAGGTTCGATACCAGCCCTCGCCAACTCAGCACATGAGTAGCACATCTTCGATCTGTGTGGTCAAGTGGGGAACTGGCGGTAGGTTTGATGCTCTACCTCAGATGCAAAAACAATATTCCTGCTAGTGAAAAGGGGATAGACACCTTCGGTGCCCGGCTGATACCGCCAATAGGATACTTCGCCGATTTTTTAATTTTTTATTATTAAAGATTCACTGTTATGGCGTTAAAACTGACGAGGAGCAGGACAGACAATTCAAGGGAAATAACTATTAGTTGCAGTTAATATACCATTAGTTACCCCCTTGGTCATACGTTTTGATCAATTTATACTTCATAACTTAATTAAAAATTACTTACCTGGATTAATTTCCTCGCAAAGGGAATGACGAAGGGGTAATGCACTTTTTGTCCTTGCCAAACGTATGAGCTTCGGTTTGTTCGTGGATCTCCACTTTGTCTTAACATGCCGTGGTGGGAGGTCAGGAAAATATCTACTTGATTAAAAGTTATTCCAATCAGGTCAGGCTGGAGTAAAACTTGTTTTATTCTTCACGATAGTACGTTAACAATAACCTCGCTACAATGTGCTGTTTTTGTTGTGTTTCCCATAAAACCCAAAAACAAACGCACAGAAATCATATCTTTATTATTAATTAATGAAATTCCCATCTTGTTTCACTTTCCTTTCATCATAATGTCGCATTGATAGCACGGGTTCTCATGACTCCTCGACACTCGTACCTCACGATATCATTATCCGCATAGAGCTGATCAATGTAAGTTTTTGCTACTCAGCATACTCTGGTGTGTCCATGTGTAGGTGTCCACAGGACAATGTCCCTTATGTTTGTCCTTACTTTTCCAGCAGTTTCCAGCGCACCGTGTTCGTCTTACTTTCTTTGTGTGATAGGAGGTAAGTGGCCGTACAGCTGCCTTTTGTGGGGTGCTGCTTCCAAGATTTGTTCAAGATAGCACGCAGTATTATTGTATAGTTTCCATCTAACTTCCAAGCGTTTCGTTAGAGTCCTAGTGGTGGAGCCATACCGTAGCACTGACACGGTTACTGCTTGGAGGAATCCTAGCTTTATCTTATCAGAGAGACCCGATTCCCTTATATCCGATAATCTGTCTATAGATGTTTATACCTTTCCTATGCATCTATTAACATTGCTTTCTTGAGCGCTTCTTGTAAATACACCTGCACAAGCCGAATCACAGCAGAGAATTTGAACTCATATAAAACGAAGTTCTTGTGTTTGAAACAAGATGGAGATATTTTCCACACAAGAAGATAAGCCTCCCAAATTAGTGACCACTTCACATAACTATGTAGTAATATCTCATCTACAGAAAACGATGCTATATTTAAACCTTATAATGAAAGTTGTAAAGACCTTTTGTAAACTGTTATGAACAGAGATAGAAATGGAACAACAAATTATATAAAGTAATGGAGATTGTGTGTTTTTCTGTCTGTAACCGAAACTATATTACTACTTAAGTCACAATTCCCTTAGTTATTAATGTCACATTCGCCATGATTTTATGTTTATTTAAACATCAGTTATTAATAAAATTGTTTTACATCATTAAGACTGTTTATCATATCTACATACTAATAACATGCAATTACATTTATATGTACAACAAAATAGTGGATTACAGTGTGAATGGGAAGGCTAATTTGCATATTGATCTTAAAAATGTGATTTTAATAAATATATGCTTAGTATTATTGATTTCTAATTGTTTGGTTTTATCTTATTGAATTTGAGCAAAAATCCCGTGGATACATCTTAAAATAAATTCATTAACAAGAAGAAATAACTGTAATTTTATTCTTTACTTCCTATTTTAACTAAATAGTTGAATTAGGAAAATTTACCAATGAAAGGCGGGAGCAATGGAAAATGATGGAAGAGTTAGTTTCAAAGTTGTTCTATTTTTCAATCATACTCCCTCTGTTCCAAATCTTTTTATCTGCATTTTTAATCAGTTTCATTAGCCTTTCTAATTTAATATATTTTAATATATTAAAACTTAAATACTTGCACCAGGAGGGTGCATATATTTGCTAGTATAAAGTAATGGTCAGTGATGGGCTTACATTGGATGTTGAAGCTTGAACTTCTATGAGAAAGTTCACATCTTTAATAACCTTCTTTTTTATTTTAACTCTTATTTTACATAATAATAATAATAATAATAATAATAATAATAATAATAATAATAAATAATAATAATAATATAATAATAATAATAATAATAATAAATAATAATAATTAGGGGAACGGTTTAGGTCAGTCGGTAGAGTGTTCGGCTAGGAATCACAAGGTTCTTGGTTCGATACCGGGCCTCGCCAACTTAGCGTATGAATAACACAGGAATCTGTGCGGTAATGTGAGGAGCTGATGGTAGGTGTGGCGCTCCACCCAGATGCTAAAATAATCTCCTCGGTCTAGCGCTAGTGAAAAGGAGATATAATCCCTCGCTGTCTGGCTGATACTGACATTAGGCCGCCGCGACGACGACATATTAGGTCTGAGGCCTGCTAGCTGTTTCTTATAAACATTCATCTTAATTCCACAGACTATTTATAATCTTTTCACAGATTATCCAACTTTGGCTCAAAGAAGTTCAGAGATGAGGCATTCACTATTGATGATGGTAATTTATTCCATGTATTCATCATTCTGTTACTAAAATAATTTTGTTTTGTAAATTTCTTTTAAGAGTTTTAATTTATGACCCCTGGTATTGATATTTTGAGCAACATTTAATAGATCAAAGTTCGTTGAATAAAATCCATGGGTATATTTATAGACTTCAATCATATCTCCTCTTGTTCGTCGATAAACCAAACTTGATAAGTCAATCTTCCTAAGTCTTTCTTCATTCGAATTTAAAAAAAAAATTCATTACTTTAGTAGCTCTCCTTTGAACTCCCTCAATGAGTTTTATGTCCTTGATTAGTCTTGTACTCCAGATCACATTAGTAAATTCCAAATGAGGTCTCACCAATGCAATGAGTAATTTTTTCAACATTTCTATATGCATGAATTCTTATAATCTTCGTATTAATCCTAATATCTTGTTTGCTTTATTTACTTGTATTTCTATGTGTTTGGAAAATTTAATTCAGGGCCCATATCGAATTATATTAACATTATTTTCTAAACGCCCTTTCTCATACAAAGCTTTTAAGAAATGTGAAGTAAAATAACTTCTAGGGACACTCCTGGATTACGTGCCCTGAAACTTAAGCTTCATTAGTTTCATAGTGGATCCGCCCTTGTTGTAATGGTAGCAAATTAACTCATAAAAAGTATTAAAAAAGTGTACTGGAAGTGGGAAGTTGATTCACTAGAAACTGTATATATGTTTTTGATACGATTATTTATACGAAATGCATAAACATTGATCTGGACATTGTTTTGAAGAATAGAAAAAGATCAGATCAGATTAAGTAAAGTGTAAACAAAGATAAAAAAAACCCTTTCAAACAGTGGATGTAGTTATTTCAATAGACCCGAGAGAAAACTAAAAACAAACCGGATACCAGAAGAAATATCAGATATAAAAAAGGAGAGATTACACCCATAGTTATTGTACCGAGTGGAGCCGTCCTTACAAACAGATTAAAAGAATTGAAAAAAAAGAAGAAAAAAAAAGGAAAAAAAAACAACAAAACAAAACAAAAACAAGAAAAGAAAAACAAATGAAAAAAACGAGGAAGAAGAGAGATTAATTAGACCTGACCATGATTAAGATCAGGAAAAATAGTGAACAGTACCGAAGAGACTTTCTGTTATTTGATCCCCAATAAACACTGCTTAACTAGAGAAACTCAACCTTCACCAATTTACTTATTCCCGATGTCCAGTAGTTTAGGAGATGAGCAGTTCAAACTGAAATCAACGGATAATTCAAACGGAAAGGAAGAAGATAAAACTTCAGGATCACATGATAATAGTAATCTCAGTTTCGAGTATTGCCACAAACGGTTAAAAACTTACAGAGGAATGAGAATTCACCATGGCAACGAAAGCATCTCATAATTGCAGGAACCTGCTTGATAAGTATAGTTGTCTTGGAAGCACATCAGTGATAACATTAATACACTGATCAGTGATAACACCAATGCACTGATCAGGAAGAGAACAATAACAACCCCCCCAAAAAAAAGACAAAAGCACAAAAAAACCAAAACCAAACCAAAAATCAAAACAAAAACAAACAACAATCAAAAAACAAAAATAAAACACAAAAAAACCTACAAACAAACAAACAAAAAACAACCTTTCCCATAAAAAACAAACAAACAACAACAAAAAACAAACAGCAAAAAAACAAAAACAAAGTACTAAACAAAACAAACACAAAAAAAATCTCCAAAGTTTATTGGTCGAAATGCACAGAAAGGCAACAGAACACAGAATTTAAGAACATCGTCATGAAAACACCGAAGAAGATGAACGTATCGGTTAAAGAAAAACTTGAGCTACTCTCTGATACAATTTACTACAAGAGCGAAACAACTTTTGGTCTACAAATAAATAGCCAGAGAGAGAGAAGAGAGAGAGAGAGAGAGAGAGAGAGAGAGAGAGAGAGAGAGAGAGAGAGAGAGACCAAAACCAGACGGACC
The DNA here is from genome assembly GCA_023376005.1 of Doryteuthis pealeii. Taxonomy (NCBI): domain Eukaryota; kingdom Metazoa; phylum Mollusca; class Cephalopoda; order Myopsida; family Loliginidae; genus Doryteuthis; species Doryteuthis pealeii. Next base: position 123,766,813 of record CM042144.1, on the reverse strand, counting down.
AGCAAGAATAGATTGATGGCTGAGAAAAGCAAGGAGAAGCATGAACTCAGCTCCAGAGACCGAGGAAGCAGTCATTAAAGTAATTTATAATGAGGCGAAGAAAAGATCACAGAACCTTATGAGAGAAAGAAAGGTTGTTGACAAATAATACAGAATTGCCTAAAGAGAAGAACTCGTTTATGCTGCCACAATTTTGACCAATATTGATGGAAAGATCTTAACAATAAATCTTAGAAACGTACAATGATTTTCCAGTAAACAAATGGATACTTTGATGAGTCCATACAGAAAGCCAGTTTGCCAGGAGTTTCAGGCTGTATAGAGCATGCGACTATGATCTGAGGCAGCAATTCAAAGGAGAAATCAGATTTGCGTGGCTTAAATTGAGTAGCTTAACTTAGCCATTACATTCGGCTCAGCGCCAAGCAAATTCCATCTGATTGCATTTCTGGATCCCGCTAGAAGTTCGAAGGCTCAGGGTCGACTATAATGACAATTTCCAAATGAGATTTAAAATCGGAAGCTTTACTACAGCCTGGCAAAGACTTGAGATTGTAGTGGATGTGGGTTGTACAGATTCAGTTATCTAATTCATCCTATCAATGGAGTTAATACACAGTCAGATGATAGGAGACTGAGTTACTTTTTTTTAGTTTCCCACCAAGCTAAAATAGACACAATGCCCTTTTTGTGAGGTGTCACACAAGAAGCATGCCTCCCTCAGTGACGGGTTTGACAATTTCTTAGAATCGGTCGGCATTAATCTTAAGTGGCGCCTCAGGCACTGGAAATAAACCCAGCCCTTACTCATTTTAGGCGAGGGGTAGGTATTGCCTTGAAGGTGAGTATGTCCCAGGAATCCAGGTGGTGCTAGCTTTTGGTGCCACCCAAAAAAAACAAACTTCGAAATCTTCCAAAAGAGCTTACATAAACGCTGTCGCACTTTTTTTTCCAAACTAGTGCAGTGATGAGTGTAATTCAAGCATGATTAGATTAATTAAACCAATGAGCAATTCAAAGCAAAGAAATCGAAAAATGTGACCTTCAAAAAAAAAAAAAAAAAAAAGAAAAAAAAAAAAAAAAGTAGGTAGAAATAGGAAGGAAGCTTTAGTGATAGACATCGAGGAATCGAGGTACAGTAAATGGCGGAGGATGGTCTTAACCCCATCAACATGACGAAAGTGAGTGGCAACTTCAAATTTTGATACTTCAATTTGCACTGTATCTTACACTGATGTGACTACAATCTACAAAGTTGCTTTAAACAGAATAGAGATGATCAAACATGAACATCTAAATCCGCTCTATAAAAACACTTACGTATTCTAGAAAGGCATCTGGCCACAATTATAGAATTATAGAAGTATAGAAAAGTACGTATAGTTATGATGCTTCATCAATCAAACAAATCTCTTCTGATCCTCCAAATATCAACACTGACAGAAATAAGAAAGCAGAAGAAGCAACAAGTGACAACACAAATATCTGATGCAGCACAAATATCTCATCAGAGTCATAGTAACAACTACGAAAGAACTTGGTGATGACTCATTTGCGCCTTGGAGCAATATGACCACTTTCCAATTTTGTAATAATTTTGTTAAGGTAAGTGTATGTTAGGCACTGCCAAAGTTGCCGTAAAATCTGTATTTTACAAAATAAATTTAACACCCCCACCCCCGATTGAAAAAAATTACCAAAAGTCAGGGAATTATCCAATTTTAATGACATTTTCTGTGTTGATTTATCAATGAATCAATTTTATGTCTACGGCCATGTGTACGATATATATGAGCCAAATTGACCGAAAAAATAGTTTAAAATGTATTAAAAATGAATTACATGTGTAATATCATTTTGCTTCTTTTTTACTGAAGCTCATTGTGTTGCTACTTTTCGACTTAGACAAAAATCTGACCTTGAATAATCGATTTAATTCATTTTAATTCATTTTTAAAATGAAAATGACCCAACATTTTGCCAGACCCTTGTATATGTATAATGTATTTATTAAACCAAATGAAAGTTATGATTCATAAAAACATTAAAACAACACCTGAGTTTAAAGTTTTGTGGCAGTTCTATGACTTTAAAGTGTTGTGGCATAATCTAGACCGTATATTTTTCTTTTTTGGTGTAGGGGGGATAAGATAACGGAAATATAAAATGTGAACATGTGTGAGTGTATAATCACTAAGAATTTTTAATTTTACATAGCTTTTGTGAGGGAGTTGATTACTTGTCCTGAAACTTAAAAACTCTCTATTATCTATGGCAAAAGAATCATATCATATTTCTTTATATTGTCTATCCATGACATGACTACATTTTCCTCCTTGTTTTTACCTATTTGAGACTGTGTCATTTGTGTCTCTAGTTCCTTTACAGCATCCTTTTTTGTTTTTCGAGAAAAGTCTGTGGTTTACTGGAGAATAATAAATTTCTTCTCGTATTTTGGGAAGTTAAGATTTTTCCACATCATTAGCGTTATTGGTCTGTAGTTGCTTGAGTAGTTCCTTATTTGGGGTCTTTCTGAATAAGGGCTGTTTTTTTCCTTTCATCATCAGTTACTGTTTGACTCTTATAGGCCTTTGCGTAATTCCAGATCTAATCAGCCGTGGATATGCGTGAAACATTTAAAGTAGAATCCACGTATCCCATCGTGGTCTGATGACTTCCAATTTGCAATTTTCTTGAGTGCTACTCTTAGAGAACCAAGATGCATTCCATCTTCCGGTTCTTTTGGGATTCTTTATAATCGATTTTTCAAGTTCATTATCCACTCAGCCTTTCTGTTGTGTTTTCAATTCAGACAGATTTATCTAAAATGTTTTATTGAAGCTATTCATTTTTTTTCATGCTTTCCCCGTTTAATTATTGGTAGAATTTGCTTTCGTTGTTTTGAAATGACCTGTTCTGCTTGTATTGCTGAATCCTGTTCCAGTATCTCTTGAGTCTCTCTTCTTTAGCCAGTATTTTTTTAAAAACTCTATTTCTTCAAGTTGATTCGTCTGTTTTCTCTACTGCTGTTATCTTTTATCAGATGTTTTATTCAATTTTATATCCTTGTGAGTTTTACTGTTTGTATTTCCACATTATTTCTTTTTTTATTCTTCCAGTCTCATTTCCCATCCATCTGGCGTAGTGGTTAACGTGCTGGATTGTAACATCGTAGTAAGCGAGTTCGAAATCTATCTGCGCTATTACATTCACTTTCGAACCAATACCGTTGGGAAAGGTATGTATTCTTATATCCCAGCTATGGGTTAAATAGTACTACTATTGTTCTTCTACAAGGATGACTTGAATAACGTATGGATGTTGATATACCATTAAACAAAGAAATCAAACTAAACCAAGCAAAAATGAATGAAATATCTATTAATAATGGAGATTCGCTTCCGGTTTTTGTCTGTAACAAAAACGACGTCACTGATTACATCACACTACCTAAAACGTCATAACGTAGAATAAATACACTCAAAATTTGAGCATGCAGACAGTCCTCATTGGTTTTTTAAACAAATTTTAATAAATACATACCTGGTATTATCTATCTATGTATAGTTTGTTTTATTTTAATATATATTTAAAGTTATCAGAACTAAGTTTCCGTTTCAATTTTTTAATATTTTTTACTCTAATAAATTTGATGATTTTACTTCACTTATGATACAAACTCTCTGATATTAAATTTTCAACTCCCATCCCCTCAGGCAATATTTATTTTACGTCGCCCAGAGGGCGTTTTTTTATTTTGCTAGTATAATCTTAATAACCCAACAAGGGTTGGCATGCCGCAAAACCAGCTAACCAATTAACTAACAAACCTCGAAATGAAAACAAAAATAAAAAAATATAGATATAACTGGAGTTCATTAGAAAATATAATTTATTTGTAATCTGCTTGTATTGCTGGATCCTGTTTCAATATCTCTTGAGTCTCTCTTCTTAATTTACGTATGTACAAAATCTCAGTAATTAAGAGATATACACAATGTTTTTTAAGAGCAGTAGACCGCATATGACTGAAAAGTTCGTATGATGACGTCATATCTGCTGTTGATGAGTTTTTAGACTAATTGAATCCAAGCACTGCTACACAGATGGAAGAAGATTTGGTTTGGTTTGGTTTGTTTTACGGCATATCAACCTCAGTGGGTTATTTAATGCCGATAAAGTTTTGAAATAAATCAATTCTTAATGGATAATACAATTTTTTATAATACATTTTTCTATTTAACCCATAGATGGGACCCTAACAGGTACTACCACTCCAAGTCAGAGTGGACCAGAGAGCAATGGTGATGAAGGGATGCTCCATATTCCCCAAACCTCTAAAACTGGAACCTCACTATCAGATAGAGTTTAACGTCATTCCCAGGACATGTAGACCCGCAGCCACTGCCTTCTAGCACCCATATGATAAATGGAAGAAGGATGTGGACTGCAAGGAAAGACTATATTGAAAAATAAACCTCATTTGGTCACATTCCATGTGAGTATCTTGGTCAGCCTGTGAACTTTTCAGACGACCCTCATCTTACCCCTTTTCACCTTCTTTTCTTCTTCAGTAATTCTTTATCTCTCACTATTATTTTTTCTTCTTTCACTATAACTTTTTTCTTTTCATTATAACTTAACTTATTTTTCGAGTGATTTAAAAGGATTTCAGTCGACCAATACTCCTGTGTTCCCAAATCGCCAACCTGACTGATACCACTATCCCAAACTCATATATATATATAAGCAGTAGTACCGATCCATACATAAGTAATCCAGTAATTTATGATTGGAACAGTGTTGGTAAATTAATTGCTTCGTTTAATATTTAAAAAGTTTTTGTACGGTCACCTGCCCCCATCTCACAAACTATCCGAGTGAGACAGACAAGGCATGCAGGATACTGCTGGAGAAGCAAGGATGAACTCATAAGTGACGTTCTCCTGTGGAAGCCAGCACATGGACATGCAAGTGTGGGGCGCCCAGCAAGGACCTACATTGACCAGCTATGCGAAGATGCTGGCTGCTCCGCAGAGGAGCTCCCAGGTGCAATGAATGATAGGGAAGGTTGGCGAGAGATTGTCATGGATACCCGTGCTGCATGCGCGACATGATGATGATGATGAATATTTAAAAAAGAAAAAAAGAAACCAATTAATATTTCACGATAAGAAAGAAACGTTTATCAAAAAATGAGTTATGCATATTTATCAACCGCTCCGCACAAGTGGGATGTGACACATTTCTTAGATAGAGTTCAACAGGTTAGAATTCATATTTTTTCCTCTCCTAGGCTGCTTGTCTAACCAAGGTAAGAGAGTCCAGTTTGCCCTACTATTTACCCATAGCTGGAGGGAGAATATTTGAATTCATACCTTTTCCAAGCGTATTAGCGCTATGTGAAATATAAACAGCCTCCTCCAGAGTTTGAACACAGGTATCCGTGTCCATTCCCTACGACGGTAAACCTTACTCAACGCGCCTCGAAAAATGTGTTTTAAGTAAAAATTAGAGAAGAAAAAATGATAAAAGGATTTGGGAACCTCTGAAATAATTTGATAATCGATAAACAAGTCGTAAATTGGAAAATAGTAAAGATTTCGTTAGCGAAATTACACACAAACATCACTATCGTGTCGGCTGGGGCTGTAGAATATGCCAGCTGTACATCCGCAGAGGGGTAAGACCACCTTCCTTCGGACTACCTGTTGATTGTGGGTGGTCACCCGAAATACCTGATGACAGGATTGTTGTGTCTGAACGGTCTGTGATCCGGGTACTAAATGGTCATGTGACATGAAACAGACCACTTCGACCCCACCCGATCAATCAGCTGGTCATGTCGAGCCCTTGCACCTGTAGGAGGAAGCGAGTGGTGTAATGGTAAGAGTCGTAGGAAATGTTCAAATCCTGGACGAGGCTGTTTGCATTTCATATAACGTTAATACCCTTGGGAAAGGTATGCATCCAACTACTCTACCCCCAGCTATGGGTAAATAGTAGGACAGACTGGGTTCTTTAACCTTGACTGGGTAACCAGTCTAGGAGAAGGAAAACTCTGAATTCAAACCTGTTAAACTCCGCTTAAGATATTGGCCTTGTGTCACATCCTGCTTGTGCAGAGGGGTTGGGATATATATATATATATATATATATATATATATATATATATATAGGATTGTCCCGACTGTATTCTTCAAATTGATATTATGCCCAACACCAACACTTTTTTTAATCATATCGGTGCTAAAAGACGGTGATTGAGGGTCAATCACCAGTATTTATTAATACCCATAAAGAAAATGAAAATTAATTCTTAAACAAAACACACACATATATATATACCAAAAAATTTGACATTAGATAACCCACAAGGGTTGATATACCATTAAACCAAACAATCAAACAACAAACAAACAACCATTCAATAAACCGAACATGAAATTGAACTGAATTCTTCAAGATACCTTAATGCTCTATCAACCATGCAATTTCTTCTGTGCATTTGGAAGATTCTAACGTGACATAAGCTTCTCTTCAATATAAGGAACCTGTCTATCAATGTTCATACTTGAAAATTCTTACTGGATGTTCCACTTTGTCATGTATTCAAGTGCCTCATCCAGTGTCAGCAATGTCTACTCAATCAATTTCTACATCTTCTGGCTATTATTTTATCCATGATCCCATACAACAGAGAAAGTTTTGAGATTTCAGCCTTCATCTGTTACCAAGGTTTCATTGTCTTCAATACACCTAGTGGTTTAATCCTCATTTAGAGTGAAGGCCAAATCACTTGATTCACAGTGAATTAAGTCTCTTCTCATCAAATTCTTTTATTTAAAATTATCACCAAGAGTCCCTTCGTGCCGCATGTAACTTTCAACAGTTCAAGAGAGTAAGTGTTGTATCGTGTTTAAATCATTGGTTCTAATTCACAACTGTAAATATATATATTTCCTTTGATTATGTCTGTATCAGTGAAACCCTTGCTATACTTAGAGATACATAAACTGCCACTGAGCGCAACATTTCTTGTCATAACTTATTGATCTATAAATGTTTCAAACCTGATGCTGGCACGTTTTCTTTTAAATTTACAAAATTGTATTTGTATTTACAAACCACACCGGACGAGCAGGGTGTGACACAAGGTCATTTTAAGCGGAGTTTAACAGGTTTGAATTCGAAGTATTCCTTCTCTTAGATCATTTGTCATACCAATGTTAAAGAGCCTAGTCTGTCTGGAGGGAGACTAGTCGGATGAATATTTCCGAAGGGTATTAGCGCTTTGGGAAATGCAAACAGCTTCGACCGCGATTTGAACTCAGATCACTGTGTTCATTTTCTAAGACGATAACCATTACACTACAAGCAAATCCTTTTAGAAATATACAATTAGATCAGGAAAATAAACTTAGATAACTGATATTTGACTAATAGTGGGGTTGAGGAAGTTTTGTGCGTTAGCTTCTACGACAGATATCATTATATATATATATATATATATATATATATATATATATATATATATATATATATATATAACAAAAGACTTAGATATTTTGCATTATAGACTATTTCGGGGAGCTTAGACAAAGTGTCTAATTCTCCCGACTCATCAGATGCGAATGATGAATTCTTTATTACTTTTAAGGCATTTGAAAACAGATTTTTTTCCTGTCTTACTCAGCTGTAGAGTAATAAATGGATTATATTGGATTATATTTGGATTATATATATATATATATATATATATATATATATATATATATATATATCAACCTCTCCGCACGAGTAGGATGTGACAGATGGTCGATTTCTTAAGTGGAGTTTAACGTGTTTGAATTTAGAGTTTTCCTTCTCCTAGACTAACTTAGACAGGATGCCTAATCACGGTTAAAGAGTCCAGTCCGTCCTACTATTTACCCATAGCTGAAGGGAGAATAGTTGGATGCGTATCTTTCCCAAGGGTATTAGCGTTATGTGAAATGCAAACAGCCTCGTTCAGGATTTTAACTTTAGTCGCCGAGTCAACTTGCTATGAAGATAACCATTACACCACAATCCTCCACTACGTCAAAATAAACGTTAGTTTACTTGTTTTCTCCTACATCATACGTATTCAGATGTCGAGCTACCAAATCTGATATCTATAATTATTGGATTCGGGCAATGGTTTTACTGTCATGAAAATGTTAGTGTTCATAGGAATAATAAACCATATTTAACAGGAAGCCATGTTGCCTCACCTGGAGGGACAGGATCACTAACACAGCAGTCCTAGAGAGAGCTCAACTCCCCAGCCTGTACTCTCTACTGAGACAACGTCGTCTCCGATGGTTGGGTCATGTAAGTCGGATGGATGATGGACGAATCCCGAAAGACATCCTGTATGGAGAGCTAACATCTGGTAAAAGACAGATTGGTCGCCCCTACTGCGATTCAAGGATGTCTGCAAAAATGATCTCAGGTGCTTTGGCATTGTCCCTTCCAGCTGGGAAAATTTGGCTCAAGACCGCCCTCGGTGGCGGCAGAATCTCCATAGAGGCCTGTAAACGTCAGAATTCACCCTAATACAACATCATGAAGCTAAGAGGTCCATAAGAAAGCAACGGCAACAAAGCATCGGAACATCATCATCTACAGGGACAACCTACAAATGCAAAATTTGTGGTCGAGAATGTTTCTCAAACATAGGACTTCATAGTCACAGGAGGCGCTGCAACCTCAGGGGTACACAAAAACTTTTATCAGTCTTTCGAGACTGAATTGCCAATGATGATATGAATGATGTTGCCTCAAGACATAACTAATCATACATAATTTAAATCTTTAAACTTCTAAAGAAAAAATTCAATTAAACATTAATTAGGTTTATAAGTAGTTCTTCAATAATTACATTAAGTTTATAGTTAGTTTTTCAACATGAACAGGTAAAATAACTACATAACATTATTGCTTAGGACTTAACATTTGAACAGAAAACAAAAATGTTTAAATAAATCTATTTAGTGTCCTCCTCCCAAATAGAAAAATAATTACAAATTATACGAGGTCTTTCATTAACTTCCTAAGATATAAAAAATGTTGTTAAATCCCTTTTTTGTTATGTGATTTCTCTTTTATAGTAACAATTATTAATCTGTAATCTTTCGGGGTTAATTCTTAATTGACAATAAAGATGATAAAATAGAGATTGTTAAAAAAACCCAAACGAAACAACTGGGGTTGCATTTGTTTGTTTGTTTCAACATGTCTGCGATAAAAGTTTTAACCTTTTACTCGTTAGAGATACTAATTGTGTAGAAATCTACGTTTATTACCATGTTAATGTTTATTATCCTAAGAACATTATGCATTTTCATTCCAAAACTACAGAAACAAATGAAATAGAATCACAAGGACTTTATTTTTTGAGATATTAAAAGTTTACATTTCTAAAATAGGTCTATTTTCATGAGCATTTTTTTAATCAAAGCTCTTTGTTTTACTTGAATGTTTTTTTTTGAGGGGGGGGGGTGCTCAATTAGTAATTATGTAGAAATTTGTCCTGACATTATTTGGAGATGTTTATGTCTATTTGTAGGTTGATATTTCATTTTTTATTTTGACGAAAATCCAATACTCAAAAAGTTCGGGACAATCTTTCAACGGGGCACAGTCTCTCAGCAATCACCGTTTCCTTCCTGAACTCTCGAACTAATAAATCCTTGATCAGATGAACAATAAACACGACCACTCTCTCCGTCACCGCCTGGTTCGTTCTCCCCAGTGTGAACCATTACCTGGTTTTATTACGGCTCATGCAACCGCCATGCAAATTACGTCTCATGCCGTTCGAGGCTTTCGTGCACGACACAGGCAATTCTTTGCCGCTTACGTCCGTGGGGGGGGGGAATCGGCTGTGCCCATTACATATGGCAGTTTTTTTTTATCCTTATCTCCGAAGTATTTAAAATGATAAACATTGAATATAAAATCTACCAGAAATATTTTGCTTCTTGATATAATAGAAACGTAATTGTTGAGACAAAAGATAACAATGGAAGACTTAAGAAAGCTTTTTTTTTGTCTGCTAAGTAATTTAGTAAGCTTAGCTTAGATGCTGCACAAGACCAGATTATGAGGCACCCAGTGAGAATCGAACTCACTAACAATGGTCTGCGAATATAGCTTACTAACCATTACACCACATGAGGTGCACAACTCTGAAAACATTTTAAATTTTATTAAAAAAAGCAACCTTTTCAACAAAATATAACAGAACATAACCAATTATCTCCATAGAACCACTACCTTAAAGTCTGAAATCCAAAATAACCTTTTTTGGCATTAAATGACCCACAGAGGTTGATATGCCGTTAAACAAAACTCAAACTCAAACTTAGAAAAGTTATTGTTATAAGTGACTTTAAATAGGTTAGTAGTTACTAAAGAGTTCTTCGGAAGGGGAGGTAATCATAAAATAGGGGAGGTAACTCCCAATTACTTATTACAGTAATATTCCTTATCAAGCTTCATTCAAACTTCATTCAATATCACTTTTCTATTATATAAAGAAGTAAAATATTTTTGGTATATTTTATATTTTATACTTATCATTTCAAATATATTAAAGTTAATGCATTGAAGGCTTACATGAAAATAACCAATATGTTCATCAACCAAATGCTTGAGATCCAAACTGAAAACATTTTGTTCGAGCTATTAGAGCGTTCGGCTAAAAACCACAAGGTTCCTAGTTCGATACCGGTCCTCGCCAACTCAGCGTATGAGTAGCACAGGGATCTGTGCGGTAAAGTAAGGAGCTGATGGTAGGTGTGGCGCTCCACCCAGACGCTAAAACAATGTCCTTGGTCTAGCGCTATTGAAAAGGGGGTAGACTCCCGTCGACTGGCTGATACCGACTCTAGGCCGCCCCGTCGACTTTACTTACTTTATTATGGAAGTAAGATAACTGCAGTTGCTGAGTTTGAAATATATTTGACGAAAGAACAAAAAGATACAATTTGAATTTTGTACCCAAAGAATGAGAAATGCAGACCCTAAGTGTCAGTTGCTATGTCGATTACGAAACTAAATTTTAATCTTCGGAGAAAAGTGATAAAAAAATACCTGTCATTATAAAATAAAAGATGAAATATAAACATATAAACTGACATCCACATCTCCATTAAAAATGTCATTATACCATGAGCCCTTCCTAACCGAGTGCTAAATTTCCTTTCTGTTTTTCCATGTCTTACTGAAAAGATGTCGAAGATGAATACAGAAAAAATATATTTGTTATTTATCAACCAGTAACAAACATGGAACAGTGTGGGGCCATGATAAAAGATGGAAAAGCGTGTGTGACTGAGGAAGAGACAAGATTGTCAGATATCTATTCAACAGATCAATATGGACATTAAAGAATGGTAACAATACCCCCCCACCCCACCCCCCCAAAAAAAACAGAACAGAGTGTGGATGTGTTGGGGGATTAAAATAAAAAAAAAAAAAAAAAAAAAAAATCCCATGAGCCTTCACCGGAAGAACCCTCCAAGCATGTGCAGAAAAAAGGACCCACTTCCGACCCCCAACAGAATCTCTCGGCCATTCAAGTTTAGGCCTTAACTGTGTCTAGTCACCACTACTGGCCAGGGAGATATTTCCTTGTCACGTGGTGGCTATGACCTGTGAATAAATCCTAAATCCTAAAACTACCTTTTGTCTTCGTCTCTTCCTTCTTTCTTTGAATTCCTTTTCAGCACAACCTCCAAATAAGATGGGGTTAAAAGCAAACCCTAGGAACACGCACCAGGAATAACAAGTTACATTTAAACCTGAAAATATTAAACCTCTTGCTACTCCACAATACCCCTTGCTACCCCACGGATGAAATCATATTTCTAAGTAATTATTCTTATTTATTCCCAAAATGTTTATATTCTGAAACTCATACAAATCGAAAAAGTTATCAAAGCCAACCAAATTGATTTTTTTTTCAATCAAATATTTTTTGAAGTTCATTTCCTTTTTCACATATATATAAGTAAATATATTATTAAATACGTATGCATATTTGATCATTTTTCTACAGAATTTATTGACTTGTATGTTCGGAACCAAACGAGGCAATAGTTTTAATTAAAATTTCAGAAAATATTCTGCATGATATAGAACGAAGAAGTCTAGAAAACATTTTCAAACATCTAATGTTCATATGTTAGTCTGTAGAAAAATTTATCTGGACTATATCTTAATAGACAATAATAATAATAATAATAATAATAATAATAATAATAACAATAATAATAACACACACACACACACACACACACACACACACACACACACACATATATATATATATATATATATATATATATATATATATATATAAAATAGAGCACTCTCCTATAATACTGCACTTTCGCACACCTTTGCAGTAAAAGCTGAAACAGTACCAAACCCACGCTATATATATATATATATAATATATATATATATATATATATATATATATATATTCTGTATGTCTGTCTGTAAATCTGTACGTTCGCTTGCTCAACGACCAAGCGCACGTCCTTTTATAAAGGAAAAATTGTGGAGAACAGTAAAAAGCAAAGTTTGATAAAATCCACAACCTATTTTTGTCCGATAGAGAGTTAAAAACGTTTTATCCCTCATTTTTCATGAGAAACAATAAATAGAAATATAATAATAAAAATCAATGTTACATTAAGAAATTGATTTAAAAATGGTTAAAAATAAAAAAAATAAAAAAGCATAAAACATAATAAAAAGCAAATAAAAGACAAATAAAAGAAAAATAGAAACAAGAAGAATAATAAAAATCAACAATTTAAACACTAGAAAATATAAATAATAAAATATGAAAAAAAAACAAAACATATTGAAAAATAATTTTATTAATCTATATATAGATATAGATAAGAGATTTATTTTCAACTTTAAAATACCAGGCAATGCTGGGTAGCTCTGCTAGTACATAACATAATGACACAAGTAGAGTACGTAAACTGAGAGAAGGTACTTAAATTCTATTCAAGGTTGGCTCGGTGATGAGGCTATTGATATTCTTATGAAAAGATGGAGTGAAAGTTTCTCAAATAATCCATATTACACGACTGAAATATACGTGCAAATAGATTAAATAAAAAACAAGTATGATTCTTTCTTGTATGGATAATGATATTTTCTTGTTGCCAATGTGTGTGTGTGCGCGCGTGTTAGGATAGCGCAGACAGAGTTAACGGCGCTATATGACAATCAGTTTCTCACCCATGCGATCAACGGACCAAGTGTTACTTATGCGGTGAGCATCCATTCATATACTGCTGTATGGGGCAGAATGAGAAGGTTTAGTTTGTGGTGTATTCTAGGGAGTGTGAAACATAAGCAATATTTAATAATACATACATACATACATACATAAATGGCTGCGACCTCGAATTCCAGTGTGGCCATCATATGATATTATTTTGTAAAAGAATAATCAACCATGTCATGAATGGATGTACCAGTAGAAGATTTAAAATATGTGACACCCAAAAGATTTACCAACCCCTCTACACGAACAGGATGTGACACAAGGTCAATTTCTTAAGTAGAGTTTAACAGATTTAAATTCAGTGTTTTCCTTCTCCTAGACTGGTTACCTAGCCATGATTAAAGAGTCCAGTCCGCCCTACTATTTACTCATAGCTGGAAGGAGAGTAATTGGATGCATACCTTTCCGAAGGGTAGTAGCGCAATGTGAAATGCCCCGTCAAAGATTTGAACTCGGGCGACGAGCCCATTTCCCCCGACTCTAACCATTACACCACACACCTCTTATAGGAAAATGGTCAGGACATCCCATCGTGGTGTAACCTTGCAGATCCATTACCATTGAATAGCGAGTTCAACCCTTGCTGGATGCCCCATAGTTGTGACTTTGTGTTATGTCCTACCCATAGCGAACGGGTTGGGTAAATATCTACTCTTATAAGAAACAGCTATGACACAAGTTCTATGCATTTGAATCTTTAATTCGTTTCCCATTGGGGAATGAAATGTGTTGCAGTTGGTAGCGATTTGAAAATCCACCTTTAACCTATATTCACGGGTAACGTGAATGGTTTATTCATTCCAGCTCTACTTAGGGCGGAGAGGGCCCCTCCGATCAATAGGCTGGTCATGTCAAGCCCTAGCACATATATGATTGTCCCAACCCTATTGTTTTCTGTGGAATGTGGAGCAACCCTTCACCACCATTGCTCCCAGGTACACCCTGACTCGGAGTGGTAGTACCTTTTAGGTTCTCATCTATGCGTTAAATAGAAAGATGTGTTTATAAACAAAATTGAGTTAAATTTTTCTATCAAACTATCGCTACGAATCTTTCAAAACTTTACCAGCATTAAATGACCCACCGAGGTTGATATGCCGTAAAACAAAACAAAACAAACAAACAAACAAACAAACAAATCAATACTTAGGTAGGTCCTGCCACAAACATTATAAATTAGTTGTTGGCGATCACCTTTTAGAAAGTTCAAGTCTTTTTCTCTGGGCATTTTTTTTTCAAATTATACATTTTACCGTCTATTTTTTTTAATCAAAGTTGGCGAAAAAGTCAAGTCCTAGAAAAATTGTGGTTCTGGGCATTATTTTATTTCATAGGAGGAGTGACCTAACTCGAAAAATAAACACTTGATATACACCGAGGAAAATGAAATTGCAGCAATCTGAATGCATTTCAAACTACTCAAGTTTAAACATATCGGCGGTGAGAATTGAGAAATTGCATGTACTTCAAGAAATTTGAAACCTGTGTGCCAAGCTAAACCAAGCGAAAGAGCGAAATACATTTTCCTCAGATAAACCAGCTTCTTTCAATGACCACGATCACTCATTTGAAGAACTCAGGATTCAGCTGAGAATTTACTATTTTAAGGTCAGACCTTCAAATAGTTCTTCTGTGGTTCTGTGGTACTGGGTTGATCACATGCGTTTTCTAACTTGTTGCATTAACACTATCCTTCCCGGGCGATTTTCTGCAAACGTTATTTAGAATGTCGTTCATTAAACCTTCATCTTTTTTAGATATCAGCTGGGTCATAGACTAGTTTATTTCCATCTTAAGTGCATAGTGGCGTTACTGGTAAATACTGTGTACCAACAACCTCTCTTAATAGATTATAAAACCGCTTTGTATTATTGGAATCTGAGGCATTTTTAAAGATATTAGCTGGGTCAAACTAGTTTATTTCCATCTTAAGTGATAGTGGCGTTACTGGTAAATAATGTGTACCAACAACCTCTCTTAGTAGATTATAAAACCGCTTTGTATTATTGGAATCTGAGGCATTTTAAAGATATTAGCTGGGTCAAACTAGTTTTTCCATCTTAAGTGCATAGTGGCGTTATGGTAAAACTGTGTACCATCTTAGCAGATTCATATAACTGCTTTTATTATTGTAATCTGATATAGCATCTCATCAGACATTTCACTCAGTTTCCCCTGCAGGAAGTCTTTATCCCTTTCACCACAATATAAATACTATGTCTTAAAAGCAATTGCCTTATATCCATTAGAAATTCATCAATCACTTCACCGTTCTGGTCAGGCCAATCTTGATGATTTACCAAGAAACCCTAATATCTACCGGAGTGGTAGTACCTGTTAGGGTCCCATCTATGGGTTAAATAGAAAAATGTATTTATTAAAAAAATTGTATTATCCATTAAGAATTGATTTATTTCAAAACTTTATCGGCATTAAATGACCCACTGAGGTTGATATGCCGTAAAAACAAAACAAACCAAACCAAAACCTAATATCTAACTGTGAATGTTATAAACCAATTCTTTGAACGAGGACTAGTTATTTCTAAAGTTAATTTAATCCAATTTCAAACTCCTTTCATACTTTGTATTTTTGTTTTGGAGTGAGAGACATTTTTATCTTTTTGGATGTGAAACACGTGGCAATTTAACCTTTTCCCTTCACTTTCGTCTGGCATGTATCAAACAAAAGACTGTCCGACAGTCAGCAACATGAAGCATTTGCACATATTGTAAAACATATTGTAAATAATATCTCATTATATATTCAAAAAAATGTCATTTCTTGGAAACTGGATTCATCCAGATAAAACGAGGTCTTGTCATTTACAAAGTTAATCTAATCCATTGCTATTTCAAAATCCGTATGCACTTAAAAATTATTTGAAATTAGCGACATTTAACATATTTTACAAGTATACTGTATATTTTAAAAAGACATTCCAGTCCAGAACGTGAGCTTTTGTTGGACTTCTCGAGTCAGCCGTTATTTTCCGTTTCATCATTCATATAACTGTTGGTCTGAAGAAGAGAATGGTCTATTCAATGCTTTCTACTATTATTCTATTTTATTTTAAAAATAATTTAACTTAGATTACATTCGATTAATAGGGCCGGGTTAGCTCAGTCGGTAGAGCGTTCGGCTAGAAACCATAAGGTTCCACGTTCGATACGGGCCTCGCCAACTCAGCGTATGAATAGCACAGGGATCTGTGCGGTAAAGTAAGGCGCTGATGGTAGGTGTGGCGCTGCACCTCAGACACAGAAAAATAATCCATTGGTCTTATTTGCATTGATGATATTGAGATATAAGGGAGTTAGCAAAGTGAAAAATTTTAAAATAATCACGACTCGGACGATATCTACTTCTCAACTCTATTCTTTTTTCGACCCTTTTTCTCTAATTTTACTTACTCTCGTTACTGTCTTCTATCTGAGTTCGGGTGATAATTCAACATAGATATACCATTTCAGTTCATAACTAGTCTCCCCCTCTCCTGCTTCGCTCTCTCATACTCATCTTCATAGGAGAAGGACTAACAATTCAGCTAATGCTCGAGCATACATAGTGGATTGGATGAATGTCGTCAAAATGACCAATGGTAATACATCAGATAGGGTCGAGATAGATTATTTATGATCATATAACGGAAAATGACGCGAAAAGACTGTACTATTCGCGCACTAGCTGATATTTTGTCGTTTATATTATTTTATAGCTTATATTGACATAGGCTATAAACTGATCCTCGTAAACTTACGAATCGTACAATACTAACATTGATGGAAGAACGGTAATATGGTCACTCTCATCAGTGACACATGGATTTCAATCCATAAAAAGTTAAAGAGACTCATATTCAGTGACATTCTATATGATGTCTAGTGTCCTTTGAGCATGTGATACTTAAATCAGTAAAAGCCTTAGGAAGCAAGTTGATTAACTCTCTTTAGTAATCAAATATAATAATATAATAAATATGGGAGCTTTACCAAGACGTTTATTTCCAGGTAATTTATAGCTACTGCTACCGTACCAGAACAACGTGCGTTCACTCGTCGCTCCACATACATTGTATCGCCTCTGTCATTTAACGTGTTACCCTAAGAGGTGATGTCGCATAAATAAGTTGAGAGCAATGTCCTAACAGTCCTCATTTTTACTTTTAAACAAGTCTTTGGATGAATACTAGATCTGTCCAATCCACGTCTCTATCTATATATAGTGTATGGTTATATCATTAAGTATATAATTTAAGTTATCAAGTACAGTTCCATTTCAATTTTTTTATATTATTATACTTCTTGAAATAAAAATTTATTTTAATTTATTTACACTCTTTATATAAATTGAATGATTTACTTTACTTATGTATACAGAACTACTCTGATATGTTAAATTTCAACTCTAATCCCCTATGAGCTAATAAATACTTATTATTAGTTCGGTCTCTTGAGACAGAGTGTCGCATATTTGTCTCTTTATATGGGTGGATTATTTGTTAGCTTTATATGTAATACAAATTAATTTTGACTTTTCTTTAAACATATCTAAGCATGAATATAGACTCAGGCTACGTCTAATACGGCCTCGTTAAGCAGTAAGAATAGCCGTACTCATATACAATAGTACTAGACGTCAGTGTTATTATTGTAAAAGTTCTAGAGAGGTGAAGCTTGGAGATCTGCGAGTCAATGGCGCTGATAAAATTACGTGTTCAGTAATTCAATCAAGCCTAAATATAACGTGTACTCTTCTCAATGGACAGCATTGGCATCTCTGGTTACGACAAATCAAAAATCGCGCTCATTAGATCACACTATACTTACCAGCTCGGGTCAACGCAAATGGTGTAATATGCAAACATACGGATTAAACTTTAATACATCACTTCAACAAACCAACGATCGATCACCGCACAATCCATTATACTGCTCATGAATATAACTAATTTTAGTGTACATAAAATATGTTATCAATTATGGCAAACGTGAAAGTTATATTTCGTACATATCCACTGCTCTCAACATGTTATGACGTCGTACACTCAAAATGCTAACTTCATATGCCGGAACTAAACAGAGATTGTATTATGACAATGTGATGGATTTCATCTTTGCACCGTCAAAGCCATTCTAATATTTATTATTTTTTTCCGGTTGGACTTTCCTTAGTATTTGAATTATCTCACTCAACCCATTAATTTAAGCGCCTTTCAAGATTCCCCCTTTCCATCGCGAACTGATCGCATGTGGGTGAGACTACTAACCCGGTGCATCCGCCCTCATACATGTAAACTTGTAGCAAGCGACACGTACTGTCGATTTTCGCCGAAATCCTATAAGCACGACTCAACGCCATTGTTATATATCAGCAGGAATCCTATACTCTATATACCCTATAATCACAGAACTATATACCAACTATGCCATCATGTTTTCTAATGATTATTCATATATTAACCTCTTCTAGGGAGTATTATCCATAATAAAAATTTTATGCCTCTGCTATACAACTATGGACCATCCTCATAATAGGTTGGATTGTAGACGTTACCCGGGCCCATGGTGACCAAATATGGCATACGGTCTCAAGCAACGGACCCGCCAAGTCCCACCGAGAAAGAGGCGCTGACCTCAACTAAGCGACTGCCTCCCTCAGATCCGTGCCCCACAGCCAAATGATAACATTGAATTAACAGTAAGAATCCCCCGTTGCTCCGTAAACAATTAGCCAAAAATATCATGTCAATAATACGCGAAAGTAGATGCCTCCCATATACACAAATAAAAGCATGAGCGAGACAAACAGCTCCCATTATCCGAAAACTAGATATAAACTCACGCCCAGGAGAGATATCTAATACTAATGGCCTCTTACCCTCTAGCTAACAGATGGTTGTATTTATCAGGTAAAAGCTCATCTGTCATGGCTTGAAGTTCACTAATCCTTCCATCGTAAATTGTAACGAATACATCATTATGAACTATAACTCAAATATAGATAAGATTGTGTTAGATTATAGAATAGGTAAGTTATAGCGATACACATCTTTGAGCAGCTGGCTGATTGTCTAAGTAAAAGTTTCATGAGCAAATACGATGACTCATGAAATATTGGACAGGATTTCAATATATATCTGTGACTCAGAAGCATTCATGCTTAACACTTATAAACTAACAATCTTTTCATTACTGTATGGTAATTATGGTAAAATTGAGAGCCATTATAGTTTATTTTATTTTAAACTACTATTTTTTACTCGTGCGTTATATTGCAACCGTATTTGTTTCACTGCATAACGGTGTATTAGTTTACTTTTTAGTCAATGTAGAATCGCCGGTTCTGTGCATGTATGAAGCTCTGAGACATTATTCATAACATGCATATAACTAATATAATGAATATTGCTCTGCTCGGCATCGAAACTTCTCCAGACTCGGACCTTCTTCAGACTTCGAAACACTTTGCTGTTTTCGAACTCGGAAAATATATCTTTGCGTTTGCTGGTGATGGAATACAAACGGTATTGGTGTAATAGTCCGTGAAGTATGTGATGCACTCTAGGTTTTACTATCGAATTGGTATGGGCACTCTATCATGGTAATGCATATTAATTGGAGGATTGTTACGCTCTCTCTTGTGAGTATTTTCTAGTCAGTCTTTAATCCTTATAACTTTGTTCCATTTTAGATACTGTTGTTCATTAATCTATCTGATTATTACGTGACTATTTCTCCATTTATATGTTCAGTGATTTGTGT
The DNA here is from genome assembly GCA_023376005.1 of Doryteuthis pealeii. NCBI lineage: Eukaryota > Metazoa > Mollusca > Cephalopoda > Myopsida > Loliginidae > Doryteuthis > Doryteuthis pealeii. The sequence goes on along the minus strand of CM042144.1, from coordinate 123,746,707 downwards.
CAACGATTTCGTGGCAATGTAGTACGCCTCTGGCCTATCTTTCAGGTATATTCTTGTAACGGATCGGGTGAACGCTTCTTCGGACTCTGCGTAAGCTCTCGTATTGCGAGTGGCTCTCGCGGACGTTCTTCCTCGACATCGAGAGGAAAACTTGTCGTTGCTCTCCTTCCATCAGGCGTCGTAAGTACGGCGGCCGAACGTTACGACACGACAATCCAAGCGGAACTTTGAAGCCGTAACCCTTTATCTCAAATCACAAGTTGGGACACGGTTTCCCGGAGACCGAAATAGAGAAGCTCTTCCGAGTCCACGACCTAGGTAGAGGATAACTTTTGCACCGGTAGTCATCACTTAAAGGACAAGTTCTCTAAGTGACAGTTATCTCTGGATTGCGGTTCAATCTGAGTAGAGGCAGTAACATAGAAAAATAATTAACACAACTCCTACCCCAGCAAAGAAAGTTTCCGAGTTCGAAAAGAAAGTTTCCGAGTTCGAAAAGAAGGTTCCCGAGTCTGAGAAGTTTCCCGAGTCCGACAAGAAATACATAAAGAAGGCCTGACTGTATATCGGCCGAAACGTTGTACAAATAACAATAAAGATGAGGACAATAGTCCGAATAACGCCGATAATACTTATTATCAAGCCTCATCTCAAACATTCAGAGAAAGAGTATGTTCTATTTCAAAACCAATTGAAATGTGATTATTAAGTATTCAGTTATTATTTACCGTATTTCGTAACATATAAAACCCATTTCAATTGAGAATGTTAAAAAATTTGTTAAATTTTACGTGGAATGTTATTGAAACTTCAGCCATGATGAGCATTTTAACTGATAAATACATACATCTGTATATATGTAAAGGCCATTAGAGATTATTCCATGCGTGTTATAGGAGAGCGTTACCTTTAAGCTTATTTGGCGATCGTCAGCGAAATTCCCTCTAAAGTATTCATCCATTAATTACAATTTTATGAAATCCTAACTTTTAGGAAAAAGAGGAGATCTTATATGTTATACATTAGTTATTTTTGGATATGGGGAACCGAGTTCCAATCCTGGGCGAGGCTGTCTGCATTAAGCATTGCGTACACTTAGAAAAAGTATAAATCAATTATTCTCTCTCCGGTCATGGGAAAATATTTGGGCAGACAAGGGTGAAAAAAAGTTCGTGTTGAAAGTCCCGAGTACTTTTACGACCATTTTTTTGGTCGACTTGGGCAAAAAGGGTAAGTGTTCATATCACTTCGGGATGTCACCAGTTGTAAGGATGGTGCAAAGTTATACATACTTTGGATACAAATAACTCCGACGAAGGTTAATAGACAAACATTTAATATACACAGCACATGGATAACAGTTGGTACAACGTTCATAGTAAAGAGTACATATAAAAAGGGGTACACAAATAAAGATAAGACACATTCATGAATGATACAGATATACATATATGAGTACAGACATGAGACTAGGAATAGTCCATGCTGTGAGGACTTACAGTAATGTAAGGGGGGCGGAGCCCCAACGAGAGGGTTTAGATAAAATCTACCCCATGTGGCTCGTAGTTGCTGAAACAGGAAAAGAGGGCGAAAGTCTTTGAAACCGGCGCTTAAATACTATGGTGCCCCTGGTGGGCATCATCAAACTAAAAAGGGCAGACAACTCCACCAGGCGAATACAAACTTAACTTTAGCATAGCAACGAGTTCAGGAGAAGAAAAATTCTGAATTCAAACCTGTTAAATCCCGCTTGAAGATTGACTTTGTGTCGCATCCTACTTGTGCAAGGGGTTTGTATATATATATATATATATATATATATATATATAATATATATATATATGTGTGTGTGTGTGTGTGTGTGTGTGTGTGTATAAAGGTCTTTTAATAGTATGTTTGAAGCATTGTGCGTATGTGTAATATAGATTTTTGAAGGTAATTGACAATGCAATATGTGTTGAAAATTATATTATTTACTTTTTTTTTAATTCTAAATATTTTCGGAATAAAATTCCATCATCAGAGTTATTAAAATTACTAGGTGTTTTTTTATTATAGTACTTATCCCACGGCGCTGGTGTAATCGTCTGTTGTTGTTTAAAAAGTATAATTTTCATAAAATAAATATAATTTTCAACACATATTGCATTGTCAATTGCCTTCAAAAATCTATATATATATATATATATATATATATATATATATATATATATATATATATATATATATATATATATAAAATACGAGGGTGGGTTGAAAAGTACCTATGAAGACGTCATATTTGCTGTTGACCACATTTTTTATCAATGGGATCCAAACACTGCAACACTGATGGAATAAGTGTGCAGATTGAAAGGGCGTAGCCTATATATATATATATATATATAATATATATATATATATCAAACACGCAGATACTCTCATGGAATGTGACCAAATGAGGTTTATTTTTCAACAGTCCCTCTTTGCAGTCCATACACTTCTTCAATCAGTGTTACATAAGTGTTCCGAATAATTAGCCATAAATGCAATAAATATCTAATATTAAATATAAAACAGTATGTGGGAATAGATTCAGTTTCTTATTTTCCGTTGATTGTTAATAAAAAATGGAATATTTACATTGGTATTAACTTACAATTCACGTTTCAGCATTGCTGCATTCTTGAAGTGTTCCAACTGAACAAGAAGAAGAAGAAAAAGAAGAAGAAGAAGAAGAAGAAGAAGAAGAAGAAGAAGAAGAAGAAGAAGCAAAATAATAATAATAATAATAATAATAATAATAATAATAATAATAATAATAAAGTGAAAGTGATACCAATTGTAGTTGGTGCACTTGGAACAGTCCCAAACGGATTAGAAAAGGGCTTGGAAAGTTTGGATATCAGAGGAAGGATTGAAACCATTCAGAACACTGCACTGCTGCAATCTGCCAGAGTACTCAGAAGAGTCCTGGAGACCTGAGGAGACTTGCTGTCACTCAGGCTCCAGTGAAAGACCATTTGCTAACACTGATGTGAAAACTCAAAAGAGAAGAAGAAGAAGAAGGCAAAATAATAATAATAATAATAATAATAATAATAATAATAAGAAGAAGAAGAAGAGAAGGCAAAATGATAATAATAATAATAATAATAATAATAATAATAATAAGAAGAAGAAGAAGAAGAAGAAGGCAAAATAATAATAATAATAATAATAATAATAATAAGAAGAAGAAGAAGAAGAAGAAGGCAAAATAATAATAATAATAATAATAATAATAATAATAATAATAATAATAATAAAAAATGTACAAGAGTTAATTAAACGCAATAGGAGAAATAAAATAGCAAATCACGAAATTGATACAATACTAGACCAAAAAGCTCTTCCCCAAAATGCCACACAATATAAACCAGTTTTCCCATCGTGCTCCACAAACTAAACAAGCCTTCCCATCATGCCCCAAGACTTTAACCACCTTCCCATATTGCACAACACAACAGTATATAAGGAAAATACGAATATATAATTCACTTGGTTTGAAAATCGCATAAGCAAGAAATTGCCAGTTACCAAGCGCCGCTGAATTTAAGGCTTAGCTACCCCCACTTAGATATATATGCTCTATCAATGATATTGAGTACTCTTTACTTATAGATATAGCAAACTATATATATATATATATATATATATATATAGATAGTCACAGACACTGTGTTTTGACGTATCAAGTCTCTTCAATGTGGTTAGACATTAGCAGGCTACCTCTAGCCGGGATGCAAACTCAATTAATTTATCATCAATCAGGCTACTTAATCACTCAGCTATCATCAGCACCTACAGACTGGGATGAGAATTTTAACTGATGAATACATACATCTGTATGTACGTAAAGGCCATCAGAGAGCACTCAATCCGTGTTATAGGAGAGCGTTACCTTTTAGCTTATTTGGCGATCATCAGCGAAATCCCAAAGTGCTCAACCCACCAGAAGGTGAGGAGTATATGGAGTCCTCCACAGACAGCGTGTTTCGGCGTAAAGGAACGCAATTCAAGTTTTACCGGGAGCTTATTCTTTATTCTTGTTTCCAATACACACTGTTCCGACGTAGAAATTACGCCTAAGTGTAGGTATGAAAATAACTGGAAGTAAAAAGATAAAGAAGATTATTCGTCAAAATTATTAATGATAAAGAAAACCCTTTTTGATTTTTTTTAGATTTTAAAAAGGCAATTAAAAAGGATAACTAGCTATTAATAATGGAGATTCGCTTCCGCTTTTTGTCTATAACAAAAATTACGTCACTGCTTACGTCGCATTACCCAAAATCGTCATAACGTAGAATAAATACACTCAAAATTTGAACATGCAACATTAGACAGTCCTCATTGTTTTTTAAAATAAGTTTTAATAAATACATGAGTGATATTATATATCTATATATAGTTTGTTTTATTTTAATACACATTTAAAGTCTACATTTCAAATTGTTTTATTTTTTAATCTATAATGAATTTGATGATTTTACTTACTTAGAGTACAAACTCGCTGACATTGAATTTTTTACTCCCACCCCTCAGGCAATATGTTTCAAAAAATTTTATTTTTTACAAAAATTTTACATCGCCCGGAGGGTGTTTTTATTTTGTACTAGTCTATGGAATTAAATAAACCTATATCCTTGCACCACTGCTTAAGTTACGGAATATAGAGCAGCAGTCTAGCTTTAGCATTGAAATGTTTAGATTGATAAGATACATTTTAAATGTTAAGAATTAAATGGATAACTTCGCTAAAAGTTGGTTGACTGCTGGTGTCACTCATCTTCTCCCTTACTTTTCACAATTTCTAAAGTGAATAAAACAAGTGAATTAGAATATATCTGAAGAGTCCTATGAAAATGACGCATCATACAAGACTGTACGAGATTTGAAAGTCGGCAATTGAGACTAAGTCAGTATCAAGAACAAGTAACGAACTCTACAATTCAGTGGAGCTAATTCGTGTCCGGTAAATTCATCGCGGTAAATTCATCGTGATAAATTGACCGTGTGGTAAATTTATCGCCAGCAAATTCATCTTATGGTAAATTTATCACAGGTAAATTATTCGTGGCTAAATTCAGAATTTAATCCTTACTTTTAAGAATTTAATAAAAAGAGCTAAAGGTATAATTTTACCATGCAATAAATTTACCGTACGATCAATTTACCATACGATTAATTTACCACACAATGAATTTATTTAGAATCGAATACAATACATGTTACCAAACAAATGTAACATATTCGATGAACGTTTGAAATCTATCATGATTCGGCTACAAGCAGGCATAAAAAGTACTCATTTTTTCAGTTAAAGAAAAATGCAGATTTTAAAAATCTAAAAAGATATCGGTTAAATATCAAATTTTAATAAAATTTTCAGTGCCTTTTTTTAAAAAATTTCAGAATCAACTTTTATTAAATGAGTCAACCACTCACTTATTCAATTTAATTTAATTTAAAAATTATTTCTTTAAAATTAATGATATGTAAGAGGATAGTTTTGACATTTTAAAAGGATAATTCATTGTATATATTCAATTGGTTTACCTTAAAAAATGATGTTTTTTCGTAATGAAAGACTTATTTTTGGACTTTGAAAACAAGAAAATTAAAGTAAATATTGCTTTTTTCAATACAATTTTTTATACTGGGTTGATTTTATATTTTTATGAGGAATCTGGTAAATAAAAAAGTATTTTGACATTAATCTTATTAAGTTGACAATTCCTTTTGTTTTTAAATACTTTCATTGTATGTAAAGGAATTTAAATGTAACAATGTTGAATAAATAAATATAGAAAGATGGTAAAAAATATTTGGGGCAACTATCTTTTTTTGTAAATTCTTTTTTTTTTCTTCGTAAGTATCGGACGGTGTTTTTGGTATGGAATTCTGTTTGCATTATAAATTCTTAAGGGGTAATAACCCTCTTTAACTGGCTGATTGATAAGACGTTTTAATCGAATGCTGCTAAAAAATATCTGTGTACAATTTTTTATATATTATTTCAAGTTTTTATTTTATTTTATTTTTTTGGCGAGAAATATTTTTGTTTTGTGAATTTAATTCCTAAGATATTTCGTTTAATCCTCAAACATAATCCTCAAACATAATCCTCAAAACACAATAAATATTACTCTTGAGGTCTCCATACTTCTGAAAGTGACAGGACCACACAGAATGAAGCACTGCTAACTGCTAGAAATCAGTTAGAATACTTAGAAGAGACATGAGGAGACTTACTGTTAGCCATTCTTCAGTGAAAAAGCGCAAGTTAAAACGTTTAAAAAAGCTCGCATAGAGTAAAATAATAAACCAGGCTCGAATGTGCTCGAAGTCCAAACTTTTGAATTTGTAATTAGCAAATAATCACTCTCATTATATTCAATTAGTGGTTAAAAAACTTGGCATTTACCCAACCCATTCGTCACAGTTAGGATGTGACACAATATCAAATAGTTTGCTAACCATTACACCACGATGGGACGCCTCGAATTTTACCCAATCCATTTGCCACGGATAGGATGTGACACAAGGTCGTAAGTATGGGGCATCCAGTGAGGATCGAACTCGCTTTTCAGTATTAATGGACCTGCGAAACTAGCTTATTAATCCTTATGCCATGATGGGACGTCTCGTATTTTTCCCAACCCATTCGTCACGGGTAGGATGTGACACAGGGTCGCAAGTATGGAGCATCCAGCTAGGATCGAACTCACTTGTGCGAAACTAGCTTGGGACACCTTTCAATGGTTAAGGCACTATGTAAATGGAACAACCACCTATTATAGTCTGATCTATTATGTAACAATATTATTATGGTTTCAATTCTTCTCTTCTTTTACATACAATTCGCTGCAACTCCAGTTTGTGAGGCTGTGCCAAAAATGTTCTCGAGATAACGAAGGCATTTTGCTAGTGTCTTCAAGGAATGTGAGAAGCTGATACGTTGGAAATGAAACACCCCTTTAAACTGCATTACCGTGATTTCAATCACAGTTTTGCGTTTAGACCTCCGAACAGACGAACCTCATTTTGTGTATATATCAGGCCGGCCGCAGGCACTCTCCTATTACACCGGTAATATAAACAGATCCTGAGCGCATGTTATTGTTGATGGGAGCAAAGAGAGGTGGGCGTCAAAGATAAGAAAATACGAATTTTAAAAGGGCAAAAGATGATGAAAGAGAGATGTGAAGGAAGGAAGGAGGAAATGCACAAAAGAACTAAAAGGGAGAAATGAAGAATTAAAAGAATTGCAGAGAAAAAGAACATTGTATGTTAGCTTGCAAGAACAGTGTATATTAATAATACACGTTTGAGAAAATGAATTACCACTGATTGGAAAAGAAATAAAGAGAAAATTACGGTTAGGTTTTTTGGCTAAAGATAAAACACTAAACTGTGGGAGTGTGACAAAGAAATAGAAAGGCTGACATAATTAATATGGGAAAAATGGAAGAGATTTTTGTAGTTTGTAAAATAGAAAGATTACTCAAGTCAGTGACAGAAGGAAAATGGTGGATAAAAAAAAGAAAGAGAAAAACAAACTTCTGATCGTAAGAAAAATGGAAAAGTCGAAAACTTGGTTCTCGTTAGTGTAAACACAAGAGTCGATATATAAACAAAGTGCTGGAAAAGGAGAGTCGCTACTAAAGATAGAAACTGATAAAGGACATTATTCTTCAAGTGACGTTCATTACGGTAGGTTACGAGTAGACTGCCAACAACGCATATATACATTTAACCACTTTATCTTGGAAATATATACAGTAGCACTTTTGTTGATCGTTTTTTGTTATAAATAGGCAAGCAATGTTTTGATGTTAGAACACCCTTTTGCAAGACATGCCATTCAGTACTTTTGGCGGTAGAGGGAAGTTGACAATTTGTCTTCTCATTGGCTGGCTGATGAATAATGGACGTAAGAAGAAATGAATTAGTGGACGGGATGAGAATGAATCTAAGGAGAAGAAAATGGGGGAAAAAGTTACATGTTTGGTCAAATTCGTTTAGAAAAAAAAAGCCTGGCAGTTTTATTTCTCGTCTTTATGCATTTTTTGTTGCCTTTAGAACGTTGTTCGTTTCCCCTTTGTGCTCGACTTCATGGAACTTAGCTAAGGGAATGTAGTTTACTTTATGACATGAACAGATAACGGATGTCTAAGATTATTGTTTGTCTTTCGAACTTTTTGTTACAATTTGGGAGAAGAGGTATAAACAAATGAATGATAAATCATGATAAGAGAATAATTAATAAAAGACAAAACAATAAATGCCAAATGAATTTGCAGAAAATTATAAAACTCCTTCAAGATTGACATTTGATATTCCGAGAGTATTTTTATTTAATTTTACATTAATTTAATAGTTATGTAATGGTTATCGTCATCGGAAACAGACACAGCAACACGAGTTCAAATCCGGACAATTTTACCATTTCAACGAAAATATATTAATTTGTTAGTTTCGGTAGAATTAAATACAAACAAACGATATGCGTATAAAGTATTATATAGATTGTTACTGTATATTTTTCTATTATTTATTTCAAAGGCAACAGTATGATTTATACATAATTGCAAGGCATCCTTTCTCGCGTATATGGCTCTGAATTCACATTTCCCATACGCCTATACTCCTAGGAAATGTATGAGTTCAACTATTCTTCCTCCAGTTACGGTAAAATTGTAGGGCAGACAAGCTCTTTATTGGTTAGGCAACAGGCCTAGGGAAAGGAAAACTCTGAATTAAAACCTGTTAAACTCTGCTTAAGAAATCGACCTTTTGTCGCATCCTACTCGTGCGGAGGGGTTGGTAAATATATACAATGAATATAGACACCGAAGCGTTGTAGGATAGAATGCTGAAGAATGCACAGTTTTTACCATTTCAACAAAAATGTATTGATCTTTTTTTTAATCTTAGGTAGAATTAGATACAAACAAATGATCTGTATATTAAGTATTATATAAATTGTTACTGTATATTTTTCTATCATTTATTGCACAGGCAATAGTATAAAATTGCAAAGCATAATTTCGTGCTTATATAGCTCTAAATTCAAACCTGTTAAACATCCAATAGAAATTAACCTTGTGTAACATCCTCAACATGAGGAGGGTTTGTTAAATATTAAATTAATGGAATAAATGGATGTTGTTTAATTGCACATCCAGTTCTATGCAATGGGAATTTGTTGTTATATGGTTTAAATAAATGATCAGAACTTAACCAACTATCACGATGTTTCTCAAATTGTTTGGAAGCGAGCAGATGAAGGGATCTATGGTAGCTTAAAACACCTTCGTTGTTTTACTTTCAAACTAATCATATATAAAGATATAAAATCCAATACCCATATTTGTAAACGAATAAAATATTGAGAAATGTCCTTAACACTATATGATAATATTTTAACACTCTATAGGCACTCTACGGCTCTCAATACCACAAACATTTCCGACAGAAAACTATAACATTCTACGTCTGTCAATACCACGACACACTAAAACACTAAATACTCAAACACTCTACGGCCATTAACGTCTCTCGAGAACTTACAAATCGACGTCTCGCAATACTTCAACACGACATGACACTTTACGTCTATAAAGACCTTATACTATACGTCACTGAATACCATAGCCCTCTGCGTCTCTTAAGACATTGACACTCTATTGACGATAACACTGTACAGATGTTTACGTCTCTCAAGAACAACACACTATGCCTCTCAAGGCCTTAATACTACACGGCACTATATCTCTGAAGACCTTGATACGTATAGTGCCGTCAAAACTATTCTATTTGGTTTGGTTTGTTTTGTTTTACGGCATATCAACCTCAGCGTGTCATTTAATGCCGATAAAGTTTTGAAATAAATTAATTCTTAATGGATAATACAATTTTTTAATAAATACATTTTTCTATTTAACCCATAGATGGGACCCTAACAGATACTACCACTCCGGGTCAGAGTGGACCAGGGAGCAATGGTGATGAAGGGGTGCTCCACATTCCCCAAACCTCCAAAAATGGAACCTCACCATCAGATAGAGTTTAACGTCATTCCCAGGACATGTAGACCCGCAGCCACCGCCTTCTAGCACCCATATGATAAAAAGGGGTTGGGGCTTGCCATAAGGGCAATAGGGTTGGGAAAATCATATAGGTGCTAGGGCTTGACGTGACCAGCCGATTGATCGGAAGGGGCCTCTCCGACCGCCGGCTAGCCCAAGATAGGGCCAAAGTGGAGTATTGCATGTCATGAACTGCTCATCCACCTGGGCTCTATCCTTAAGCATCACGGGTCGCCACCCACGGCCAACAGGTGGCCCCATTGGGGGAGTCTTACCTCTCTGCAGAGGTGCAGTCGGTGCATTCTAACGCCCCAGCCGACAGGGCGTGTCAAAACTATTGCATTCAAAGGCTTTCAAGGACTTTTTTGTAAAATATGTGTTGTATTTACGAGGTTCTGCTTAAGAAAAGATAATTTTACAAAGTAAGTAATCTTCCAGAGCAAGATTTATTAGAAAGATCTCAAAAACTCAAGTTAATCTTGTTAAACAATCCTCTCATTGCACTTCGATACGCTTCATGAATTTTTTCGTTGTCTGTGTTTAATTACTGTCTTCATATGAATCTCTGTTCTGCGTACATTAGTAAATACGACCTCTTATGTTAGAAATGCCTTTTCATAGATATTACGATGAAAATATATCGGCTAAAAAATATGATACAATAAGTAAATATAAAGATCTTGAAATTAAAATTGAAAAAAAAAAATGTGGCACATAAAACTACTGTTATACATAAATAGGTTTTGAATAAAGTTAGACTGATGAAGTTCCTCGCGTAAAGCGGAACGAAATATTTCTCTCCGACTTCTACTTGTTTGAGTTATTATTTTTTGTCCACTTTTCCTTTTACCTTACCTAATACTGTCGGATTTTACTCCAACCCTCCTATCTTCATAAATTCCTGGCCACCATTATTGGAACCATTTTATTTTTTGCTATATTTTGTAGAAATAAACGGAAAATAACCAAATCTATATGAAATTATTGCTTTATCATTTTCTGTTTTTTTTTTTTAAAAATCAATTATGAGTTGTCATTAGACCAATGTTGTTTCACTAGATTGTTTTTTTCGGGAGATATTCTATATTATGTATTGATATTTCATGGGTGTCAGACATGTATATATATATATATATATATATATATATATATATATATATATATATATATATATACTTTGGTGCGGTACCAAGTTTCTTGGTACAAGGTGATTCTAGGTGGGTCCTAATTCTCTACCAGTAGTTTGTTGTAGAGTTCAGGTTCCGTATGAGAGCTCAATGTTTAATTATTGTAAACAGAGCAAAGTTATTTGGGAATAAAAGGCCTTAAATACCATGGGTATCGTGGTTATGGACCATTTCCACTCGCGAGTATGCTCACGAGCTTCTTCAGACCATATATATATATATATATATATATATATATATATATATGTGTGTGAAGATAGGATGGTTGGCGTAAAATCCGACAGTATAAGGTGAGGTAAGAGGAAAAGTGAACAAAAATAATGACTCAAACAAGTCCAAGTAGAAGAAAAATATTTCGTCCTTCTGACGCGAAGAACATCATCAGTCTGACTTTATTCAAAGCAAAATACGTACTTATGTGTTTCTAGAAGAGAAAGTGATTTAGTGGTGGAATTGAGGGGTAAGGAGGTTAGGGAGGATTTGATTGAAATGAGAATAACATCATATCAAGTGGAGTTCAGAGGATGGTGGTAAGATGAGAAGAGGATGTTTTCTTTTACCTCACCTCACCTCATATATATATATATATATATATATATATATATATATATATATATATATATGGGAGTAAATATGGAAAATAAATTCGACAATATAAAGAAAATTTTGAAAAAACAAGTGTTCCGAAAATGGGATGAATTTAATTATAATTAAATTCATCCCATTTTCGGAACACTTGTTTTTTCAAAATTTTCTTTATATATATATATATATATATATATATATATATATATGCGTATAAAGAAAGATGAAACGCGAACACAATTTGGTGGAACATTTATATATTTATTATGCCATTTTGCCCTATATGGACTTCCTCAGATAAAGTTTGGAAAAAAATTGATTTCATGCAAAAAAAAAAATGATTGTATGAAAGAAATTTTGGGGAACGTTAAAAGAGGTTGTCATGGTAACGTAATTAGAAACACTAATCATTGTGGAACTTTAAAAAATTATTTATATACATTTATATCCGAGAAACATCTAGATTATAAAAAAATCCTTTATATGACATTGTTCTGCTTTAATTCGAGGTGCTAATTAAAATTGTGAAAATGACCACGATTTTGATTTAAAAGAGATTCGCAATGTTAATTCATGAGAATAAGAAAATTGTATCGAAAACTTATGGAACTCACTATAATCGTTTTGTATCAATTTTTAATTGCCTGGATTTTATAACTCATCACTTTTTGTATCAAACAATTAAATAATTGCCTGGATTTTATAACTCATCACTTTTTCTAGTAAGTTTAATATTCGAACAAAAGAATATTTCACTAATCTATACAATATAAAGGGCAGTTGTGTGTATCAGTATATCCGGAGGAAACTTCGAAAATAAAACAATTAACGACAAAGTAAATATACACACACATTAAATATCACCAGGGCTTGGTTTTTGAGCAAACATAATGAAGATTTGATTTATATTTGGAAATTCAAATTTGAAAAGTAACAGAAGGGAAAGTCATTTGCATGTTATTTTGAAAAATAAAATATTGATTGATTGAATTAATTGCATCATTTATATCTTTTTAAAATTGTAAATCATTGAATGGAAATTTCTTACTATATTGTTATATATTTCCGTGGTGATTTTTATGGGTCAATCAACGAGGATCTCACTCGCGATAAGTAATAATGGATCCGCGAGACTAACTTTAACTAAAAAAATCCCCCCTCTACACAGGCAACGCCGGGTAGCCACTTCTAGTTTAACATATGTTAGAATAACATATCATCAACATTCACTAATTTTAATGCATTATTCAATTATGATTTATTATTAACACTGTTTTACTTCCCACACAACAGTTTCATTTTAAAATTTTTTAATTCATAGAAATTTCGAACAATTTTCGTTCACTACTTTTTTGTTTCGACCGGCGCTCCTAATTACGTTACCACGCACAAACTTATAGACAGTTGTAACATTCTCAAATATCTTTTCCTACAATTAAATTAAAAAAAAAAATTATCTGTTGGAGCCAAAAGGTTTGATTTAGAGCTGCCAAATTTAATATACATACTTATTGGATATACATACATTATTGATATACATACTTTTGAACAAAATCGTGGAAACAATACCCCACAAGGCGGCAGCTATATGGCCACCTGTCCCCACCCCCATCACACAAACCATCCAATTAAGACGGACAAGACATACTGGACTCTGCTGGAGAAGTAAGGATAAACTCATAAGTGACGTTTTACTGTGGAAACCAGCACATCGACATTAGACATGCTAGACCCACATAGACCAGCTCTGTGCAGACACTGTATGCTGCACGGAGGACCTGCCAGGGACAATGAGGGATAGGGATGGTTGGAAAGAGGTTGTAATGGATATCCGTGCTGTTGGCGCAACATGATAATGATGATGATGATGATAGGAGAACATTTTAATGCGAAACAAAATTGTTTCTTATAGGGAAATGGAGGCTTTTACTAAGAGGGAGTATCTATAAATAATAATCATCGGAAATCAGTGTTCCTAAAAGAAAATAACTAATCGTAAAAATATCAAATTTCAAAAGTTCAAAAGATAAAAGTTAATGAATTATTTGTTTTACTCAAATAATCATTCACACTGAATTACACATTACTAATTAAGTTTATAGTTGGTTTTTCAAACTGGAGATGTAAAATAAGTTCATAGTATTATATGGTATGGTTTCTTTGTTTAATGGCATATCAACATTCGTGGGTTATTCAATGCCAAATTCATCCATGTAGAACAATACTAGTGGTACCATTTAAACCATATCTTGGGGATGAGGGGGTTCCAACCTTTCCTAAATGTATTAGTCCGAAAGTAAACATAATTGCGCAGCTGGAGTTCGAACTCACTACGATATTGCATTTCCAACCCGTCCTTCGGGACGGGGGTCCGGTGTGCTTCGGTCACTGGATCGGTGTGTTGAATTAATAGCGTCGATCCCAGGGGGCTTTCCCCCAGGCAATACCTGCCCCCTTGACTTAAAGGGGCAGGGCTGGGTTTATTGCTCAATGCCGAAGGGATCGACACAATTTTTGTTCTTTCCCACCCATGAGCTTCGGCTTGTGGGTGGGCCCACATTAAAACGAGGCCTTGTGCCCAGCCCATACAAGTGGGGTATGAGGCAAATACCAACTTACTACGATATTGCAGTCCATATTTGTTTAGATAGGTCCGCCAATCTGTAGAAATAAACAACCAATATATCTTTTATTCCTTACAAATCTTTCGCAGAACTACATCCGAGATGTGTATTGTTTTATTTCTTGCAAATCACATTCTTAATTCAGAGTGTTATTTAATAGAGAAATCATCATCATCATCATCATCATCATTCATCATCATTGTCGTCGTCATCGTCGTCGTCGTGATAGCACGGGTTGTCTTGACTCTCTCTCTCTCTCTCTCTCTCTTCTCTCTCTCTCTCTCTCACCCTCCCTACCTGTCCTTATCGGTCATCCAGTGTCCGCTGAAAGCTAGTCAATGTGAGTATTTGCTGGTTGGCCAACACTGGCGTGTCCATATGTAGAAGTATGTCACTTATTAGTTTGTCCTTGCTACTCCAGCAATATCCAGTATGTCTCGTTCGTCTTACTTGGTTTGTGTGATAGGAGGAAAGTGGCCATATACATGTTTTTTTTCCAGTGGGGTTCTTGCTTCCAGAATCTGTCAAAGACAGCCATCAGCATCCTTGTATAGTTCCCATATAGCTTTTTCCCGCGTGTTTCGTTAAAGCTCATGTAGTAAAGCCATCACTGAGAAATAGTATGAAATAATTTCGGATAATTATCTGATACTTTTGAGTTCTTACTCATTCTGAGTTCTTACCCACCCCGAACAAGGAAAAAGAACACACGTATACTTTTACAATCTGTTTGGCAAATCTTTACTATCCCAAGTTTGAATCGATTTATAAAATTATATTTTCCATGTATTTTTTACTTCAAAGTTTTATTTTATTCAATCTAGCTCGTGCAGAGGGCTCCTGATTGGACCTTCGGTTCAACAATGACAATTTATGCATTATACAAAAAGAAAAAAATATCACGTAAAAATCGATGAAAACAATTTCAGTAATTAAATCTTGGGAATCCAAAATTTCAGGATTGCAGCACTGGATTCGGCTCAGAATGTTTGTTAATTTGCTCACAGAGTCGAACTGATTAAAAAAATGGTATGATATATTGGACCAAAACCTCTAGGAGTAAAGTTGAAAAATGTTATACCCTGCACACTGACAGTCGCATTTATTATTATTGAAGTAAAGAGATACGCTGCAGAAAATGATAAAACTGGATTTCAAATTAGAACTTAATAGTATCATTTTTTACGACGCTGGTTATACTGAAAATGATCTCCCTCTAGAGAATGCCACCTAATCCCTGTGGCAGGAGTAGAGATTACAAATTTCCCTGGGTAA
>CM042144.1:123690921-123725921 GCA_023376005.1 Doryteuthis pealeii | reverse complement strand
CCTGGATGGATAGCCTCCTGGGATCTACGCCGTTAACATTACTTAACTGGTCCTGGGCCGAAGCCACTAGACACAGGCCCCGAGGGTCAGGCAAGTATTAAATCCATCCTTGTAGTGGTGGTACTATTTGACACATAACTGGGGCGGGTGAGGTTTTTCATATCTTTCCCAAGGGTATTAGTCTAAAAGTGAACGTAGTAGCGCGACGAGTTCGAACTTACTTACTGCAATGTCGTTGTCCAAAAGGTTATCCACTACGTCACGAGGACTCGTTGTAGTTTATATCAGTAAGTATTTACCCAACCCATTCGCCACGGGTAGGATATGACACAAGGTCGCAAATATGAAGATCAAACTCGCTATTCAATAGTAATGGATCTGAAAATCTAGCTTGCTAACCCTTACACCACGATGGAACGCTTTCTTTATTCCCCCCCCCCAACCGTTTGTCACGGGTTGGATGTGACACAAAGTACAAGTATGGGACATTCAGAGAGGATCGAACTCACTATTCAGTAGTAATTGGTCTGCGAGGCTAGCTTGCTAACCATTACACCACACTATGTGATGCCTTGTAGATTATACCAATAATGTCGCCTATGAAAACACTTAGAGGCAGAATATTTCTAAAGTGTTTCTGTTGTTGCAAACAGACAAATGGTAATTATATTTTTATCTCTTACTTCCAATTCTTTGTTCTTTCAGCAAGATAAACTGATTTGTTTAAGGATTAGTTGAACAAGAGTGGCCATATCATTTTTTTTTAACGCAACGGAAGAAAGAATTCAACGTAAATCATCGAGACTAACCTTGTTTTTCTTACATGGTAATTAACGAGGCAAAAATGTATATATTTTCATAATTTCACAGAAAACGAGAATCATCCTCATAGAACACTTGCACTTTTATGAAATTATAGACTGATAATTTCCGTCATCATGAAAGAATTTAAATCTAATTCTTTTATTGTATCATTTGGCTTATATTTCTTAACCCACTGAGCTGAATGAGTAATAACTTGAAGAATGAATGTATCAACGCACTATCTTTCAAACATTGATATTCAATAGGTTACCGTTGGAATTGTATATTTTGTAATTAAGCTTTTATACGCACACGTATAAATCTGAATGTGCGGAAAGATAATTCTATGTTCCCGTATGTGTTTGTTGTTTGTTTGTTTGTTTGTTTGTTTGGTTGGTTGGTTGGTTTTTACGACATGTCAACCGTTGGTCTATTTTATGCTAAAGACGTTTTTGTTTTATTCATTCTTGTTGGGTATTCAATTACAAAACAACTTTTTTTTACACACATCTTTAAAACTCACTTTTTATCTATATAACCCATAGATGGGACCCTTACAGTTACTACCACTCCGGGTCAGAGTGGACCTAGGAATAATGGCAATGAAAGGGTACCCCACACTCCTCAAAGCTTCAGAATTGGTACCTCACTACTAGATGTAGTTTAACGTCACACCCAGAACGCGTACGTGTTTGACGGAGACTTGTTACTCTCTGTGTGGTCCTGGGAAAGTTAGAATACAACTACAACCAAAAGATTAAACAATTTCAACAGAGTTCATGTCTAACTAAAGTCTCCTACATTTTTTCTTTCCTTTTTGCTTTCTTAAGTTGTTTTTTTTTTTTTTTACATTTTACTCATTAATGCGTTTTACGTTTTTTTTTACATCTATTCATACAGTTTTTTTTTCTCTTTCTTCCCAGCTTTTATTTCTCTTTCTGAACGTATTACATCTTTTCTTATTTATTTTTATTTTTCATTCTCTCCCATTTGATTTATTTTCCTAACAGCAAAACATCGCTAAGTGACGCTAAAATCACCGGTCGCTCTGTAGGTTGGGGCTGTACACCAACTGCACGTCTACAGAATGGTAATATCCCTCCAATGGGCGCCACCTATTGGCCGTTGGTGGCGACACTTGATGCTTAAGTACGGAAGTATGGTGGATGAGCAGTCCATGACATACAACATTCTATTTTAATCCTTACTTGGGATAGATGGGTGGTTGTAGAGGCCCCTTCCGATCAATCGGTTGGTCACATCAAACCCTAGCACTTATATGATTGCCCCAACCCTTGGGCTAGATGGGTGGTTGTAGAGGCCCCTTCCGATCAATCGGTTGGTCACATCAAATCCTAGCACTTATATGATTGCCCCAACCCTATCCTTACTTGGGCTAGATGGGTGGTTGTAGAGGCCCCTTCCGATCAATCGGTTGGTCACATCAAACCCTAGCACTTATATGATTGCTCGACCCTATTTCCCTGAAGACAATCCCTTTTTATCATAGATGTGGTAGAAGGCGGTGACTGAAGGTCTTAGTGTTCTGGGTATGACGTTAAACTGCATCTAGTGGCGAAGTTCCAATTCTGAAAATTTGGGGAGTGTGGAGTACCCCTTCATCGCCATTACTCCCAGGTCCACTCAGACCCAGAGTAGCAGTACCTGTTAGGGTCACATCTATAGGTTAAATAGATCTGATTATTTAATCATTAGAAATCATGGAATATCCAACAAGAAGGGATAGAACAAAACGTCTTCGACATAAAATAACCCAACAAGGGTTGACATGCCGCAAAACTCATT
Organism: Doryteuthis pealeii; assembly: GCA_023376005.1. Lineage (NCBI taxonomy): Eukaryota > Metazoa > Mollusca > Cephalopoda > Myopsida > Loliginidae > Doryteuthis > Doryteuthis pealeii. The sequence goes on along the minus strand of CM042144.1, from coordinate 123,723,311 downwards.
TACTTGATAAATCGCCGGTTCCTGCTAGATCACCGAGGTTAAGAAGCGATGAACCTTTCCAATTCGTAATTTGGTGACAAACTAAGATAACATCAGGTAATGTAAGAAACCTGAGTTCTTTGTTTATCAAAAATGACTTGATTGGGCATTAAATTACACAAAAAGAGTTTATTACGCCGTAAAACAAAACAACCAACTAACAGCAAATGTCTAACCCTAGTCTTTCACATTTTGTATCTGTTTTCCAACCACTTTGTTTTTATATCAAGTAAAAAAGGGTGTAACTCTCTCTCTCTCTCTGTCTCTCTCTCTCTCTATATATATATATATTGTATACAGTTCGCATTTATCTAAATCTATCCTATTACATTTGTACTCCTTTAATTCTCTTAGTTTAGTGCACTTTCTTTCTTCCTTTTTCGTCTTGTGTTCATATTCTTCCCCACGTTCTCTAGATAAGCCACATAACGCGAAACATAAGAACATTCACTTTTAGCGAACTCTTGACAAAATCCATCTGTCGGTTTTGATATCTGTGCATTTAAATCACTTCACTCGTATAAGCGTATTTAAATAGCGTGCGCGCGAACTATAAAAGTGAATAAGCGCAAGTATCTATGTCTCATACTCCAACATCTTAAAGTGTTGACGCATGTATTCATGAACGCACACAAAGTTTATAATGTTTATCAGAAGTATGTCTAAACAAGTGTATACATAAGTACGAATTACTGTTTGTCAAGCCTACAACTCTCACGTCTAGCACTCTATCTATCTATCTATCTATCTATCTATCTATCTATCTATCTATCTATCTAGATAGATAGATAGATAGATAGATAGATAGATAGAAACACACTTATATATATATATATATATATATATATATATATCTACTAATCCATTTATTAATCTCTCTCTCTCTATATATATATATATATACAAGAGAGAGAGAGAGAGAGAGAGAGAGAGAGAGAGAGAGAGAGAGAGAGAGAGAGAGAGATGTGTTCTATCTATCTATCTATCTATCTATCTATCTATCTAGGTAGCTAACTAGCTAGCAAGTTAGCCATCTAGCTAGGTATCTATCTATCTATCTATCTATCTATCTAGATAGATAGATAGATAGATATAAACACACATATCTATCTATCTATCTCTCCCCCCTCTCCCTCTCCTCCCTCTCTCTCTCTCTCTCTCTCTCTCTCTCTCTCTCTCTCTCTCTATATATATATATATATATATATATATATATAAGTTAAGAGAAAGGAAATGAATCCGACGGTATGAGTATAGATAAGTCCGGAGTATAAACAAGCTCTGAAGATGATTTTTATAAATCGAAATATTGTTCAATATTTGCTATGAATAAATATATATATATATATATATATATATATATATATATATATATATATAGAGAGAGAGAGAGAGAGAGAGAGAGGTGAGATAGATAGATAGATATGTTCATGTGTATCTATCTATCTAGGTAGCTAGCTAGGTATCTATCTATCTATCTATCTATCTGATTAGCTGCGTTAACCACATGAACTATATATTTTCTTATTCATAGATTGGGTATCGATAGAGAAGAACTGCCTTCTGTATAAATGGTCTTATGACAATCAGTTACTAAAAGTTTGTCTTAAACATATTAATTGTTTTGTTTATGCAAAATTCAAAGTCGTCCATAAAATTGAATAACTATTTTATAATTGTGGGAAGTTATGCTGATTAGAAATAATCTATTCCATGTACTATCCGCTGTTAGACATAGTTTTGAGTTGCCTTTAGTTTAAAATCGATTTTCATTCAAAACAAATCCTTATTTGCCATTAAAAACCCATGTCTATTCTGTCGAATTGTTTAGAAAACTAAAAATCTTTATTTTTGCGCAATTTTTCTGATAGCTTTTCGTTTATTACTTTGGAAACACACCAAAACAGTGAAAGATTATTGTAGTTTTATTATGTAATTCAAATTATGCCAAATCCTTCTTTTTCTTAATCAATTTGATAAAAAAAACAACAGTTTTTAAAGTACAAAATAACAGACATCCTTATAAATATCTAGGTATAGGTTTGCTGACTGCCTCGTCCGCCGCCCCCCCCTCTTTCCAAACAAACGTAAAAAGAAGCTAAGTATCGTAGCGGGAGAATGAGAAGAAATAGACAAGTAAACAATAATTGAAAAAGAAGATCGTTCAACAGAAGAAGCAGTAAACACTACAGATGTCATAAATGGGAAAGCCAAGAGACGGGCGTAAAGGAGGGGATTATCAGAGTTGTATTCATGACCCACATCAGAGAGAGAGAGAGAGAGAGAGAGAGAGAGAGAGAGAGAGAGAGAGAGAGAGGGGGGCACGTAAAAGCGTCAAGAAAAAAAATCATTACCATTATAGAAAAGAGTAACTAAAGAAAAGTGCAATCTGTAATGGAGAACGTCAATAAACATCTTCAACGCATCGAAGAAATGAATAGTATAACAAAACAGAATTACCTAATTTCCGTTAGTGCAATAATGGTAAAATTTGATAAGTTACGAACCCCCCCCAACCCCCCCAAAAAAAAAAACAAAAACCAAAAAAAACAAACAACAACCCCACCCCAAAAAACAAGAAAAAAGGTCGAGCAATATGAAGGTACTATACAGCAGACTGTATAATAGAGGTGCGACGTGTAATGGTTATAGTCGTAGGAAATAGACACTTCAACACGTTTTCAAATCCTGAACGAGCATGTTTTCACATAGCGCGAACACGCTTGGGAGAGGTATGCATCTATCTATTCTAACTCATGCGTTTAACAAAATATTTCGAGAAGTGAAACCTCTTCAATAGAATATTTTCATAATCGCTAGTAACCAGATACATTTCTTGTATACAATAAAACCTAGACTAGGCTGCTTGCATTCCACATAGCGCTAATACCCTAATATGCGTACAACTATTCTCCCTCCAGGTATGGTTAAATAGTAGGACAGACTGGGCTCTTTAACCTTTGTTAAGGCAACCAGTCTCGGAGAAGGAAAACTCTGAATTCAAACCTGTTAAACTCCGCTTAAGATATTGACCTTGTGTCACATCCTACTCGTGCGGAGTGGTTGGTAAATATATATGGCTTGGAGAACAGCCAACGAATCTACCATTTTAAAGCTTTAATTTTGATCATCCAACTGTGAATATTTTCTCATAGTTTTCTTAAATCAAAAATGGAGGCGCTGGTCACGTAATGGCTATCGTCATAGGAAATCAACTGGCCTGGAAAAGATATGAATCAAACTATTTCCCTCCAGCTATTGGTAAATAGTAGGGCAGACTGTGCTCTTTAACCTTTGTTAAGGCAACCAGTCTAGGAGAAGGAAAAATCTGAATTCAAACCTGTTAAACTCCGCTTAAGAAATTGACCTTGCGTCACATCCTACTCATGCAGAGGTGTTGGTAAATGTGTATATAGTAGACTGTGGGAAAAATACAAGTTAAAACAGAGTATGGATTTGTTCAACCCTTCGCTACAAGCAGGATACAACTTAAACTTCATCTTTTCAAGCGGAGTACGGCTGGTTTGCAATCACTGTTTTCTTTCTCGTTTTTTGTTCATGGTTTCCTAAACAAGGATAAAGAGCTCAGTGTGCCCTACTATTTACCCATAGCTGGGGGGAGGGGAAGAGAAGAGATGGATTCATGCTTTTCCCATGGGCATTATCGCGAAAGTAAAGCAAAAACAGCCTCGTCCAGGATTTGAACTCGAGTCACTGTGTCCATTTTCTAAGACGATAACCGTTAGACAACGCACCTCCATTCAAATGCAGTAATTATCGTAAATGAAAAATCATGGTCAGAATTACGTAGATAGTTGTTTGGTTTAATGGCATATCAACCTTTGTGGGTTATTTAATGTCAAATCAGTCGAAAAGATTAAAGTATATCAGAGACCTACAAAGCATCGGTGTCGATATTTATTGCATGAATTTACAAATCCATCTACACGAGCAGGATGTGACACAAGGTCATTTTTAAGCGGGGTTTAACAGGTTTTAGCTCAGAGTTTTTTCCTAGACAGGTTCCCACACAAAGGTTAAAGTGACCTGCCTGCCCTACTATTTACCAATAGCTGGAAGGAGAATAGTTGGATTCATAGATATCTAAAGTGTATTAGCGATATGTGAAATGTGACCAGACTCGTCCAGGATTTGAACTACGACAATAGCCATTACGTGACCAGCGCCTCCATTTTTGATTTAAGAAAATTATGAGAAAATATTCACAGTTGGATGATCAAAATTAAAGCTTTAAAATGGTAGATTCTTTGGTTGTTCTCCAAGCCATATATATTTACCAACCACTCCGCACGAGTATGATGTGACACAAGGTTGATTTAATAAGCGTAGTTTAATAGGTTTGAATTCAGAGTTTTTCTTCTCCTAGACTGGTTGCTTAGCCAAGGTTAAAGAACCCAGTCTGTCCTACTATTTACCCATAGCCGGAGAGAAATAGTTGGATTCATACCTTTCCCAGGGGTATTAGCACTATGTGAAATACAAACAGTCTCGTCCAGGATTTGAAGTCGGGTCGACGAGTCCATTTCCTACAACTCTAACCATTACACCACGCACCTCAAGCAACTGAGTTTGCGTATATTGACCGAAAAGGTTAAAGTGCTCACTCTGCTCTACTACATATCCATAACTGGAGAGAGAATAGTTGGATGCATACCTTTCCCAATGGTATGTGAAATGTAACCAGCCTAGTTTAGGTTTTATTGTATACAAGAAATGTATCTGGTTACTAGCGATTATGAAAATATTTTATTGAAGAGGTTTCACTTCTCAGAATATTTTGTTAAACGCATAGAAGGCATTTCTTGGTTAAGAAGCGGTTCATTGAAAGCGGCGTGTACGCCGATCCAGTAATTAGGTAAAGCGAAACGCACCTTCATTGATAGTAACATACAATAAAGGAAGACACGTTTCGCTTCAGTGGATCTTTATGCACTCATTGACCCTGTAGAATAATCATACTAGTTCCAATTACCGTTGAATTGGTAAGACAAGGCAGAAAGCAGTCGTAACTGAACACGAACCTATCTTGCTGCGTTACCACTGCAAAATGCCAGGTTATTTATGAAGCCTCATAACATCATAGAAACCAAGCAGCCAATCATGACTCAGGGAATGGAATCACCTAAATGCAAGAATGGACTATTCTTGATTTCAATAAGTACCAACTGTCTTGGCACTGGTTCAGTTGTGCTTAGCTAGTTGCTGTTGTTCAAACCAACTGTACACTGACTCACTTTAACAGACCCGAAGAGGCAATGTGACTTTTTCGGTGTATCGATTCCTCTTTTGAGAATCTCAAATGCATGATACCAGTATCGTTTGAATTGTAGAAAAAACACACGAGTAAATAATCCATATTATAATTCTGCCTGTGTTTCGTCTGTTCGTTGGTTTGTTTGAGCACCCACTTACTCTTCCCTTTGGAGTCGCGTGGTGTAACGGGTATCGTCACAGGAAGTGGATTCGATGACACGAGTTCAAATCCTGGATTTGCATTTCACATAGCGTTAATACCCTTGGGAAAGATATGCATCCAACTATACTCTCTCTCCAACTATGGGTGAATAGTAGGACAGACTTAGTTAGGCAACCAGTCTTGGAGAAGGAAATCTCTTAATCAAAAACTGTCAAACTTCACTTGAGAAATTGTCCATGTATCGCATCCTAATCGTGCGGCCGGGGATGGTAAATACATACAATAAGTATAGATACCGATGCGTTGTAGCAAAAATGCTGAAGAACGCACAATCTAAACATTTCAACGAAAATATATTGATGTTGTCATTTCGGTAGAATTAAATACTAACACATGATATGTGTATTAAGTATTATATAGATTGTTAATGTATACTTTTATATTATTTATTGCAAAGGCAATGTTAGGATCTATGTTTGGTAAAATTGCAAAGCATTCTTTCTAGTTAGACGTTTTTTGTTCCATGAAATTTCCACAGGTCCTGCTAGTTAACAACAAAATAGTTAGACATTCACTAATTTCATTTTATAACCTATTTGATCGCAGTGAAAACCATATAAAATCAAACACCTTTACATACTTTCATATTTTACCTGCCTGTGTATTTAGGATTTGTTTCCTCTTAAACAATACCGATCAATTTACTTTAAAAGAGAAGAGTCAGTATATTCTGAAATGTCTGTCTTTCTATCGAAATTTGAAAGACTGTTAACTAAATGACATTATGTGGATTTCCATATTCTATGGGAAGATGAGAAATAATAATAATAATAATAATAATAATAATAATACTAATACTAATAATAATAATAATAATAATAATAGACAAATACCTGGACCTTGCCAGAGAATTGAAAAAGCTGTGGAATATGAGGGTGAAAGTGATACCAATTGTAGATGGTGCACTTAGAGCGGTCCCACAAAGCTTGAAAAAAAAAAGACTGGAGGAACTGGAAATCAGAGAAAGAATTGAGACCACCCAGACAAATGCATTGCTGCAATCGGCTAGAATACTCATAAGAGTTCTGGAGACCTTAGGAGACTTGTTGTCATTCAGACCCCAGTAAAAGACCATCAACTAACGCTGGTGTGAAAAACTCTCATAATAATGATGATAATAATAATAATAATAATAATAATAGACAAATACCTGGACCTTGCCAGAGAATTGAAAAAGCTGTGGAATATGAGGGTGAAAGTGATACCAATTGTAGATGGTGCACTTAGAGCGGTCCACAAAGCTTGAAAAAAAAAAAAAAAGACTGGAGGAACTGGAAATCAGAGAAAGAATTGAGACCACCAAGACAAATGCATTGCTGCAATCGGCTAGAATACTCAGAAGAGTTCTGGAGACCTTAGGAGACTTGTTGTCATTCAGACCCCAGTAAAAGACCATCAACTAACGCTGGTGTGAAAAACTCATAATAATAATAATAATAATAATAATAATAATAATAATAATAAACCAGAATCTGTTCTTGAGAACAATAATAATAATAATAATAATAATAATAATAATAATAATAATAATAATAAACCAGAATCTGTTCTTGAGAACGAAACGCACAAAATTCTCTGGGACTTTGAGATAAAAACGGATCACCTTATCCCAGCAAGAAGGTCAGACCTAGTGTTGATAAACAAAAAAGAAAGAACTTGTCAACTGGTGGATTTTGCAGTGCCAGCAGATCACAGAGTGAAGTTAAAGGAAAATGAAAAAATAGACAAATATCTGGACCTTGCCAGAGAACTGAAAAAGTTATGGAACATGAAAGTGAAAGTGATACCAATTGTAGTTGGTGCACTTGGAACAGTTCCAAAAGGATTAGAAAAGGGCTTGGAAAGTTTGGAAATCAGAGGAAGGATTGAAACCATTCAGAACACTGCACTGCTGCACTCTACCAGAATACCCAGAAGAGTCCTGGAGACCTGAGGAGACTTGCTGTCACTCAGGCTCCAGTGAAAGACCATCAGCTAACACTGATGTGAAAACTCAAAAGGAGTAAATAATAATAATAATACTTTGCGATAAAGATGGATCCCCTTATTCCATCCTTAATTCTAGACCTATTGTGTGACAAGAAAAAGAGAACTTGTCAACAGGTAAATTTTGCAGTTCAAGCAGATCACAAGGTGAAGATGAAAGAAAACGAAAAGATAGACAAATATCTTGGCCTTGCCAAAGAATTGAAGAAATAACCTATGAAATCTGAGGGTGAAAGTGATACAATTTGTAGTTAGTGCACAGCAATGTTGAGATCGGCCAGAATACCCAGAAAAGTCCTGGAGACCCGAGAAGACTTGTCACTCAGACTCCAGCTATAAATCACCAGTGAAAATCTAATAATAATAATAATAATAATAATAATAATGATAAAATCCATTTAACAGCAGATGCTATAAATTGTAACCTCCTCCTCCTCCGCCTCTTCTTCTTCTTCTTATTATTATTATTATTAGTAGTAGTAGTTGTAATAATAATAATAATAATAGTAGTAGTAGTAGTAGTCAGGCGGCCACACCAATATTAAAGAGCTGTTTTCCCTATTATCAAACCCATGGCTGATGTGTTTATATATTTTGGTATCGTAGATTCTACGAGTGTGGCGAGAAAATTAACCCTTATACAATATCTGAAATAGATTTAAAGCGCATGCGTCGTATGGAATTTCGTCAGATTATTCAAAATATTTTTGATCGCTCATTCTTTGCAGCAATTTCGATTTTTATTTTCTGCAATCGATCCATCTCACTCCAGGATTAAGTATCTAATTATTTTATGCTCTCATTCGATTCCATTAATGTATGATCGGATGCTTCAAAATTAACCAAAGAAGTGATAGCAGCATTAATTTTAGTTGACCATCTCGTGTTGAAAATATTTCGAGTGAAAGAGTATAATCTGTTTACATGCATCCAATTCTATTGATTTTATAATTCAACTCTGAAGCCGGAAGACAAACATAAATTTAAAACTTAAAATAAAATGCGTTTGAATTTAAAAATACATAAATATTGCAAATTAACAATATACAAAACTAAGTGAAATTAAACTAAACGATATAAAATATATTTCTATCCAAAATAAAAGTAGATTAAAATATATTCTATGAAAATGAAAATGAAAATGGATGAAATATACAAAACATTGCTCAACTATTAAGAATAAAATTGATATAAAGCATATACAAATTTAAGAAAAAAAAGTTGTAGAACTCGAGGTGTAATGGTTATCGTCGTAGAAAATGGACACATTCCTGGATAAGGTTATTTGCATTATCATATGGCGAAAGGTATGAATCCAACTATTTTCCCACCAGTTATAGGTAAATAGTAGGGCAGATTGGGTTCTTTAACCTTGATATGGCAAACGGTCAAGGAGAAGAAAAAATTGACCTTGTGTCACATCCTGCTCCTGCGGAGGGGTTAGTTAAATACATATATACAAATTAACACTAAAATGTAAAACAATATATACGAAAATAATAATAAAAAATTAATGAACAAAACAATATAGAAATGTAATAAAATAAACTGAAAAAAGGCGCTAGAGGAATTATCGAATTCAAAAAATTAAACGAATTGTCTAAAGAAATATAATGCATGAAAATAAGATAAACTCTTTCGATAAACTAAGTTACAATAATAGTACATTAATATAAAAAAGAAGGAAATACAAAATCATTTTAAAAGCAAAAAACAGGATGATATAGAAACGTAAATAATCTAAGAAAGACAAATAAAATAACTGAATATGAAAAACCTAAAAATAAGATGCAACAAATACATCGAAACATTAAAATATAAATACATTTCAATAATGCCCGAATCCATTATTGTAAAAGATAATCAAAATAAGAATAAAATAAAGATTAACATAATGAAAATAAAATAATGAACAAATAAAAACGCCATCAAACTATTAATATATTGAAATAATAAAAGTTTCAGCTAAAATGTAACCAAAATTTAAGACAGAAGAAAGTGAATGTAATAAAAATAAATCTCGAAAGAAAACCTAAACAAACAAATAAATAATAAATTCAAATGAGATGGAGCCTAGAAAAATTAACACTAAAATACAATCAACATAAAACCCAAACCTGAAGACTTAGATTTTTTTTTCTCCTCATTTCCTTCTGGTCTTGTTTTCAACAACTACCATTAAGTGCCAGTCTTTATGTTAATTTCAGTTGTTCAAGTTTTCACTTTTTTTTCCCGCGTGATTATTGTTTTATTTATTTATTTATTTTTGGACGGAGGAAATTTAAATTTGTCGGAAGTGGAATTTCAAGACATTAATAATTTGGAGAGATTTATTCCGTTTTATTTTTTTCAGGAACAAAATGGCTAACTCGAGAAATCTAAAATTATCCACAACCTCTTGTCATCAACTCGGTCATTCCAGCTATCAAAACAGTTGTTATGTACAATGTCAGTGGGTGAACTATCAATATTTAATAACAAAAATTCCATGTAATTTAGTTTGGTGTCTAAAAAAGTTAAAGTTTTATATAAAATGTTTGTATTAATATTACTAGCAAATATATGCACCCTCCGGGTGCAAGTATTTAAGTTTTAATGTAATAAAATATTGTATTAAATTAGAAAGGCTAATGAAACTAAATAAGAATACAGATAAAAAGTTATGAAACAGAGGGAGTATGATAAAAGATTTGAAACAGAGGGAGTATAATAAAAAATGGAACAACTGAAACTTATTCTTCCATCACTCTCGTCTTTCATTGTTATTTTTTCTAATTTAAGTATTTAGTTATAAGAGGAAGTAAAGAATAAAATGACAGTTATTTTATCTTGTTAATGGATTTCATTTAAGATTCATTGAAGAGACTTTTGCTTATATTCATTAAAATAAAACCAAACAGTTAGAAATCAATAATACTAAGCACATATTTATTAAATTCGATTTTTTAATATTAATATGCAAATTAGCCTTCCCGTTTACACTGTAAACCGCTATTTAGTTGTATATATAAATATAATTGCATGTTGCTACTATGTAGACATAGTTAACAGTATTAATAATATAAGATAATTTTATTAATAATTGAGGTTTAAATAAAGATAAAATCCTGTATGCGACGTTAATAACTAAGAGAATTGTGACTTGAATAGTAATATAGTTTCGGTTACAGAGAAAACACACAATCTCCATTATAATAAGATTTGGTTTGGTTCACCCCCCCCCCACCGGCCATTTTATGTTAAAAGTTTCGACCTAAGAGTTAATTTCGCAGATTCCTATACCGAGTATGGGGCCATTCTTCATTTGAATGTTACAAAAGCTTACAGAAATTGATGTGACTTAAATATATGAGAACTTGAGGGAAGTAATAATTTAATTCATAATTTCTGTTCTTATTTCAAGACCAGAATATTTCTACATTGCCTTGATGTCTACGGGTTAGGGCGGGGTTAGCTCAGTCGGTAGAGCGTTCGGCTAGAAACCACAAGGTTCCTAGTTCGATACTGGTCCTCGCCAACTCAGCGTATGAGTAGCACAGGGATATGTGCGGTAAAGTAAGGAGCTGATGGTAGGTGTGGCGCTCCACCTCAGATGCTAAGATAATCTCCTTGGTCTAGCGATAGAGAAAAGGGGATAGACTCCATCGCTAATTGGCTGATACCGACATTAGGCCACCTCGACGACTTTACTTACTGATGTCTACAAAACATTTACAATTTTCATGCTTTGCCTTGATATCTGCAAACCATTAATGAATTTATATGTGTTACATTGGGATCAACAGAAAATTTATAAAATTACATATGTTGCCTATTTACATAGTGAACCCCATTTTAAAATCAAGTTACCATGTGGCGTAGTGGCTAACATGCTGGATCGACATCGTAGTAAGCGAGTTCAAACTCCAGTCACGCTATTACGTTCACTTTCGGACTGATACCCTTGGGAAATGTATGACCCCCTCATCCCTCATCTATAGGTTGAATAGTACCACTACTGTTCTTCTACAAGAATAGCTTTGATATAAAACCCACGAAAGTTGATATTCCATTAAACAAGGAAACCAAACCAAGTTAACATAGTTTCTTGTTACAAAATGGAGAATATTTGGACTCTTGGTTTGCCATTTCACAAATAATGCCCCACCCCTTAGAATACCCCCACCCACCCCTCAGAAGTCCCCCACCCCTCAGAATAGCTAGGGATTTTCTGTCGTGGTGCTAAGCATCTCGCATCACTAGTGAAATACTTCTATAATCAACAAACTGAATTGATTGTGTCAACGTTTTAGTATTTTCCCACAAAATCACCATCATTACCATGTTGGTCGTAACTAGACAAAATAACACTATGTCAGTTTTGAATTCTCATATATCCTATTTCTTATTTCTCATAACTTGTATTTACTTTCTTATCCACCAAAAAGAGTGTAGGTTCATAACTTATTGGAAAGTTTGATATACTAAAAGGCAATATAAAGAATAAACTAGTAAACTCACAAATGGTTGGTATGAAGTCACGAATCAATAAAGATTTCCAAATCAGTTCAGAATTAAATTCAAAATCGGCAAGATAGGTCCTTCCAAGATAGGAAAATTTCAAATTAAACTTTCTCAGGTGGAATATGTATTTCATAGTAATTAAAAGATTCATCCCCCAAGAATGCAGAATCAATGACTATTTATAGCTAACTGGAATTCTATGGCTTATATCAAAGATAATACAACACAGATATTCCATGTAACTCAACAGAAGACAGTTTTGAAATTCTAATGGTGAAAAATGCCCATGTCCTGTAAATTCATTCCTGAAATTGTCTTTTGCCAAGAAAAGTTTAAAAAGCCAACTTACATGATCAATAGACTTTTATTAGTCTAAAAAGACAGATAAAAAAGTCGTAACCACCCCATGGCGTGCATATTGGAATGTTTTTCAATCACACATTAGGAGACATTTCCACACAAAAGTAATTTTTTTTTTAGTATTCCTTTTGAGAAAAAAATGTAGCAATAAAAAAGAAGACTTTGCACAGTCAGAAGTTGATAAAGTACTCACATATTCCGGAGGATTATTTATATTTATTTACTGTAAATAAGTATCGCAAATTTTACTTAAAAACGAACAAAGAACAAACTCAGAATGGACCGAATTTAGAACAGACGTGCAAGTTAAATACGCAGTGCATCACAACTTTCTCAAATATATAATGTGCTTATATACATATGGTTAATTAGAATGCTGATTTTTTCTTTGTCCTCTATCAAAATAAATAAATAAAAAAACAGTCAGAAAATATTCCAAGTAGCCCGACACTACAGGATTGGTTGATTATATTAAAAAAAATTCTTAATAATCTTTTAGATTTTTGTAAGAATTTCTTGTATCTCTTTCATAAAAGTATGTCTTTTGCAGCTGTTTCAATAAAACTATGAACAAACAGAAAAAAGAAATAATGTGAAAATTTGAAGGAACTCCATCACTGCGTGACATCCTATTATGCCATTAATTCTGAACGCCTGTTCTTTCACTATCAAAATAGAAGGACTTGAAATAACAGGTGAGATATGTAACTCAGTGGTAAGAGCAGTGGAATGGAGAAAGCAAAGTTGAAGGGTAAGAACGTAATGATTGCCAATGAGTTATTAAAAAGTGTCTGGGCCACGTAAACCTGTTTTTAACACCTACTCTGAATGCTGATTGGCTTCATCATTAGCCAATCAGATGTACAGAAGCCGAGGTCTGTGTTGGTAGAACTCTATTTAAAGCCAGTTTATCTGCTAGCGTTGAACAAGACGGGTGGCGAACTAGTTCTGATAAGTTCAAACAACATGCTGTCGAAGGCTGAAAATGAAAAAGAAAAAGAGCTCCGAAGATTCCTCGGTACCAGCAATACTGTTTTACAGAAAATAGAGTGTGCAACTATATATTGATCTAGTAGTTTCGTTATAATTAAATACTAACAAATGATATGTGTATAAAGTAGCACATACATTTTTATTGCACACTGTGTTATTTATTGCAATGGTAACAATAGGATTTATATGTAATAAAATTGCAAATCATCAATTCTTGCTAAAATAGCTTCTCTTGATCTTTGTCGCTCCATGGAATTTCCGCCAGTTCTGCTAATTTCCATAATCTTCCTATTCTCTCAGAATATCTTTATTTTTCGTTTCTATTATTCGAAGATGTTTGTAGTTTTCTTTTCATTTCAGCACCCCAATGATTTCCGAGTTAAGTATTTCAATTCCGTCGGTTGATTCGACTTTTCCTTTGTGCATCACTAACATGATACATTTCTCGGTTCCAAATTCTATTTTCTTATCCTGGCAGAAGATTCTAATTGTTTGTACCAATATCTCCATTTTTAAAGATTTTAAAATTTTGGGCAAATATTATAAACATATGCAGGAATTTAGTTTTTTTCCTGGCAAGTCATCTTCACGACATTCAATATCCATACAGAGCTGATCAATATAAGTTTTTGTTGGTCGGCCCACTCTGGTGTGTCCATGTGTAGGTGTCTCTAGGGAGAACGTCCCTTTTGAGTTCGTCCTTCCTTCTTCAGCAATATCCAGCTCGTCTAGTTTGTCTAACTTGGGTGGTTTGTGTGATAATTCTAACGAGCATTCTATTATTTCTAGCTATGGGTTAACAACTATCACTAATGTTCTTCTACAAAGATGTCTTTAGCATTAAATAACCCACGAAGGTTGATATGCTATTAAACAAAGAAACCCTAACTTAACAAGCAATATATTTATTCCACAAGTTTGTTTCTCAAGAATTTTCAACAATAAACATTACTATTACTAGCAAAAACAAACACCCTCGGGGCAGTCTAAAATTAATTTTTGAATAATATTACCTGAGGGGGGGGAGTTAAAATTCAATGTCAGAGGGTTTGTATTATAAGGAAAATCATCAAATTTATTAAAGGAGTAAAAAATAAAACAATCTTAAATGGAAATTTAGTTCTGGTCCCCTCAAATAAAATGTTGCGTGCATCTATCAATTATTAATGAAATAATTATTTAGAATATTTTAAACATAAATTTTACACAAAATCGTAGATATTTATTTATTTGTAAACCTTTCAGTTAACTTCTTGTTACTGAAAAAAGGACGAGAATATGGTAGTATGGGGTTTTGTGACGTAAACAGTGACGTAGTTTTCGTTACAGACAGATAGACAGCGAATCTCCATTATTAATAGATTATTAACTGAAGTAACTTACTTGTCGGACAAAATTAAGACATATATCGAAAATCCATTCCACTATCTTCATTTTTCTAAAGTTTTACCATATTTGTGAACAATTAAAATGTTATATTAAATGACAAATTTTGCAGCGAGCTTTTTTAGAAAAATATACTTTTAAAAATTTCAGTGAGTGACGTATCTATTTACCCAACCCCTCCGTACAAACATGATGTGACACAAAGTATTTTTAAGCAGGGTTTAACAGGTTTAAATCCAGAGTTTTCCTTCTACTAGACCGATTGCCATACCAAGGATAAAGATCCCAGTCTGCCCTACTATTTACCCATAGCTTGAGCGAGAAGTTTTGGATTCATACTTTTCCCAAGGGTATTAGTGCTACATGAAATGCAAATAGCCTCATTTGAACTGTTAGTTCTACCTAAGAAATAATTCTATGTAATTATTTTACATTTGCAGCTATGAAGCTAATGAAGTTTGAATGTTACATAATCTATGCGGTTGCATAAGATTATTGTCAATCCCCTGTATTTCTAAAGGAATGGCCCTTGTCATATCACGGGCGGGACTTTCCATGGAAGATTACAGAAAGCCCGCGAAATATGTGAAGTCACGTGGGACCTGGTTGGGTCCTCAGTTTCAGTTGGACGTCAGGCAGAGAAGATGTCTTGCCTTAACTGGAACTCACTGCATACGTGCGCTATGTTAGTCACATGAAATGTTTAGTTAAGTAAATAAAAGCTTAAGAAAATAAGACAGTTTTGTGGTTGGTGAATGTCTTGGTAACAAGACTGATCTAGAAGAAGAAATGAGTTAAGTGCGACCGACACCAAGACGAAGTCGAGACGCTAGAAGAAGAATAGAAGAACAGAAGAGGAGGAGAATAGAAGTAAGTAAAGAGGTATACAACATGAACATTCAGATTTACATCAAGTAGCAATATGACTTTCTATTGTTAGAGACACTCTCGGGATAAGACCTCTCTTTACCTATGTGGAGAAAATAATTTTCTACTTTGAAACCTCTCCTGAGTCCAGGAAGTACGCATATCAAATTTAATAGTTCTATATGAAAACGTTTGGCCGTCTATTAGTTAAATAGTAATACTAGTGTTCTTCTACAAGGAGGGACTTAGCATTAAATAATCAACGAAGGTTAGTATGTTATTAAACTATTGTAATATATTGCCTGGTCAATCGGTTTGCACCTGGAACTCGGGCTGCACGCAGGAAGTGCGTGGGTGTCAAGCATGGGCATAGAAACAAAAAAGGCTATGGCATTGAACTGACCTTTGGCACCCAGAGATGCAGGTGTATATTTGACACTGTGTAGGCACAGAAAATTTGTAGGCGTAGCCCATAACCAATAAAAACAGGCTGCGTGGGCGAGGAGGTGTGTCTTCAGAAAAACTGCGTAGGTGTCACGATCAAAGAGGCGTGACCCTGTGAGTTCAACAATAATAAAAAGCCCGTGTAAATCTGGGTTGGGCAGACCAAGATCAGGTTCAAGATCGCTTACAGAGAAGTCCCGAAGGCTCTGTTGTATGTGCAACCCTGCTGACGACTCTCAGTCTACACACAACCGAGTAATAAAGATATAATTATATACTTTTAAAATAAAAGTGTACCGTGTTCCTTGTCGGATCCAGTATATAACACTATGAGACTCAACGAAGTCTATAGAGGACATAAATTCGAAACTATTTCCCAATTGTTATAATTACTTCATGTATTTACATCTTCTCATAAAATGTTTGCTGATTGTATGACGGCAAATATTTTTAAATCTCCAGTATCATTCGCAGACAACAGCATATTTTTTGCTTCATTTTTGTCTTTTATTTATTTTCAATTTTAAAAAAATACAAATTATGTAAGCTATCAAGGACACACAAACTAGGATGATCAACAACTCTTAAAAAAGGACATACATGGTCGTTATTACGCATAATTCATTTATATTCATTATATTATCTACGTTAACATTAGTGACTTATTTGTGTCATAAAAATGATTGTATATGGTTGCACCAAAACCTGCACTGATTAACCATGACAATTATCAGAGCAACCGGGAGAGCTCAATCAGTCCACAGAACCCAGGGTATCATATTATATATATTTATAAACCCCGTCGCACGAATAGGGTACGGCATAAGGGCAATTTTAAGCGGAGTTTAACAGGTTTGAACTTAGACTTTTCCTTCTCCTCTGGTTTCCATACCAAGATTAAAGAGCACAGTCGCACCTACTATTTACTCATAGCTGGAGGAGAATAGTTTTTACGCATACATTTTCCAAGGATTTTAGCGCTACGTGAAATGCAAAGATCTTCATCCAGGATTTGAACTCGGGTAGCCGAATCCATTTCCTACAATGATAACCATTACATTACACGCCTCCACGTATCATGTTATAAGGTATTACATTTACTGGAATGTTAATTTTAAACACATAGTAAGTACGTAAAGTCGGTGGAGTGGCCGGACAGCAATAGAGTCTATCCCCTTTTCACTAGCACTAGACCAGGTAGATTTTTTTGCATCAGAGGTGGTGCGTCACACCTATCATCAGCTCTCGACTTTACTGCACAGGTCCAAGGTGTGCTATTCATGCGCTGAGTTGGCGAGGGCCGGTATCGAAACTGGAACTTTGTGATTTCTAGGCGGATGTTCTACCCACTGAGATACAGATACATTTTTAACTAATTTAATGGCAGTCAAAAGTTTAAGATTAAATAGGTAAAAACTGAATACAAAATTACAAGAAGTCATTGCAAAATATTCAATAAAATTAGCCTTAAAAGAATAATTTTCAATTTTAACTTGGTACTGGTGATTTTTTGGTTAAATCGAACTTAACGGACCTAAATTCCACCATCGTATGTCACCCCACCGAAAGTAAAAATACCAAAAATCAGGGAATTAACCGAATTTAATGAAATTATCAGAGTTGATATATTAATGAATAAAAGATATAATGCACCAGTTATTTTATTTAAAAACTGTAACATTTTTTTCAGGTTAGTTAACTTTGAACCACGTATCTGAGAATCTGTGTTACTTCTCAAAGATACGTGGTTCAAAGTTAACTGAGCTGAAAAAATGTAAAAGTTTTTTTAAATAAAATAACTGGTGCATTATATCTTTTATTCATTAATATATCAACATTGAAAATTTCATTAAATTCGCTCTTCTTAGTAATATATTTCTCCCTTTTCTCTTTGCCAACTGCTATTTCATTCTTC
The DNA here is from genome assembly GCA_023376005.1 of Doryteuthis pealeii. NCBI lineage: Eukaryota > Metazoa > Mollusca > Cephalopoda > Myopsida > Loliginidae > Doryteuthis > Doryteuthis pealeii. The sequence continues at coordinate 123,705,321 of CM042144.1, read as the reverse complement.
TTACAGTCCCTTCAGATACTCAACAACACCTGATTACAGGTTTTCAACTTAAACCTAATATATTCTGTGACTTGTTCGACACACTGGACAATGTAGTTCTTTTCGCTATGTCATAGGACGGCCGCAACGTGACTAAACATGTTAGTTACAAAATGTTTTCTAACATTGCAAAATATTCAATTTACGAGAGACGAAGGAAGTTTATAGTCTAAGGTAAAAATACATGAAAATTACACTGAATTCCAACTAAATTCACAACCATTTTTAATTCTAAATGATTACACAGAATGTTTGAGTACAATTTCCGAATTTTTAGATGACCCTTGATAATTTGTATTTTAGTAGTTAATACAGTTCTAAGTGACAATCACCTCTAGGTTTCTGGTTCAATCCTGACCACAGGTGATAATAGCATAGAATACTTAACATAGCTTAGCACTTGTATCTGGTCATGGTTAGCGGAATCAGAATAGTCTACTCCGGTGGATTGAATAAAGGGTTCGATTTGAAGTTTCTTGAAGGCTCTCGATTACGATATAAAGGCTCCCAAGTTCAACAAGAAGGTTACCAAATTTGACGAGAAGGCTTTCAAGTTCGACAAGAAAGCCAGAGGTCATATCAACCGAAACTTTGTGTATATAATAATAAAAATGAAGACAAAAGCCCAAAAATCTAAATGATACAGGAAATTTGAAGTTCATAATTGTTTTATTCTTTCTTTTGAGAAACTTGAAACTTGAGGTTTAAACAATTCCGACAAAATTGGATATTTCGACATAATGGAAGTAGATTTTACGGATAATTAAAAAGGCGAAACAGGTCAAAGGAAAAATCCTCGACATAATTGTAACTGAAAACGTCTGGAGCAAATCAGAGAAATATAAGAAAGAAATACAAAACGTTTGTAAAACGAATTGCATGGAATATGGAGGTCTTATAGAAATGAACCTTACGTTTTTTTAAAGGACCCGACTCAAAATTTTCAATTAGACTGATAGAATTCCAGGATTCCTTTTTTTTTTTTAAAAGGAATACTCATCTACAAACTGTTTAAATTCTGACAAAAGAAGCCTATCTGCAATGTACGTATTCCCCCCTCCCACATACAGTATGTGACACAAGGTCAATTTTCTTAGCGGAATTTAACAGGTTTGAATTCAGAGATTTCCTTCTCATAGACCTGTTGTCATACCAAAGTTAAAGAGCCCAATTTGCTTTACTATTTACTCATAGCTGGAGGGGAAATATCTGGATTCATACCTTCACCAAGAGTATCAGCGCTACGTGAAATGCAACCAGCCTCGCCCTGAAATGCGTAACAAAGGGCAAACACTAAAAGAACTATGAGATAATTCATAAAAAAACTTATTGAAAAAATATGTAAATTATTGGAAAGCTTTTCATTTTGACCTGAGAAACAAAAGGAATGGGGAATAAATGATTTATTTTTTCTTGATAAAATATCTTTACAAAAAATGTAAATGGAATCTCTCGTTGATTTCGACGCATGAGGGCTCATTCAGTGAACAACTTACACATTGTTTTGTTTATAGTGATGATGACTTGTGTTGGACTATCCTCACTTTTTGGCACAGTCGATAAGAATGAATTGGTGCACAAGGAATGCCACACACCCAATCAACGACTGACCTCAGGTTTTGCAAATTCAGAGTTTTCCTTCTAGACTGGTTACCTATCAAGGGTTAAAGAGTCCCCTCTGCCCTACTATTCTACCCATAACTGGAGGGAGAATATATGGATTCATACCTTTCTGAAGAGTATTAGCGCTATGTGAAATGTAAACAGCATTGTCTAGGATTTGAGCTCGAGTCGACGAGTCCAATTCCCATGACTCCATGCCACGCGCCTCCATATACTTGCAAAAAGATGTAAAAACATGGAATAAAAACTTAACATTGACAGACAGCAATACACTTATACCAACCTAAAACAGATCAAATAACAAATAAATGCTACTTTGTTGTATAGTCGATTACTGGCGCCAGAACAAAAATGATACACAAAAGAGAGAAAGGAGTAAAAACTGATTTCTTCCCTCTGTTTATATTTTCTATTTAGATGTACTACCATATATATATATATATATATATATATATATATATAATAAGTCATCCACAGACACGTGTTTCGGCATATCATGCCTCTTCAGTGTGGCTAGACACTACTATCCTTGGTAGGGTCGAACTCAGACTGACCGCATGGTAGTCCGATATCTTATCCCCTCGCCCACTGACAGCTGATGCGAGGACTGGTGTTTTTAAACTATTAAGTACATAGGAATGTACGTATCTTTCGGTCACTGAGAGATCAAATTTCCGGAGAAACGATCATTGCTTATTTGCTTAGTAGTGAGAGTTAATTTAAATTACCAATTAGAGAGCTCATTACCAAATTTATGGGAGCATATATTTAATAAGTCATCCACAGACACGTGTTTCGGCATATCATGCCTCTTCAGTGTGGCTAGACACAACTATCCTTGGGTAGGGTCGAACTCAGACTGACCGCATGGTAGTCCGATATCTTATCCCCTCGCCCACTGACAACTGATGCGGGACTGGTGTTTTTAAACTATTAAGTACATAGGAATGTATGTATCTTTCGGTCACTGAGAGATCAAATTTCCGGAGAAATGATCATTGCTTATTTGCTTAGTAGTGAGAGTTAATATATATATATATATATATATATATATATATATAGCAACCCCTCTGCACGAGCAGTATGCGACACAAAGTCAATTTCTTTAGCGGAGTTTAACAGGTTTGAATTCAGAGTTTTCCTTCTCCTAGACAGGTTACCTTAAAGAGCCCAGTCTTTGCTGCTAATTACCCATAGCTGTAAGGAGAATTGGATTCATACCTTTCCCAAGGGTATTAGCGCTATGTGAAATGCAAACAGCTTCGACCAGGAATTGAACTCGGGTCATTTCCTACGACTCTAACCATTACACCACGCGCCTCCACAAATACTACCAACCCCTCCGCACGAGCAGGATACGACGCAAGGTCAATTTCAAGTGGAGTTTAAGAGGTTTGAATTAAGAGTTTTCCTTCTCCTAGACAGGTTACCTAGCCGATGTTAAAGAGCCCAGTCTACCGAGAGCTTGAGGGAGAAGTAGTTGGTTACATACATTTCCCAAGCGTATTAGCGATATGAGAAATGCAACCAGCCTCGTCCACGATTTGAACTCGGGCCTACGGGATCATTTCCTACGACTCTACCATACGCCACACGCCTGTACTACCATATAAACTGACCACTCGTGGTGTAATTGATATTGTCGGCGATCCGACTTCAGATTTTGGACGAGGCTGTTTGAATTTCATATAGGCGCTAATACTCTTGGGAAAAGTATGCATCAAATTATAATACTTCCAGGTAAGTAGTAGGAAAGACTGGTCTCGTTAACCTCGGTTAGACAACCAGTCTAGGATAAGGAAAATTTGAATGAAGACCTGTTAAACTCTTAAGTTTAAGTAATTGAGCTTGTGTCAAATCCTTCTCATGTGGAGGGGTTGGTAAATACACACACACACACACACACACACACACACACACACACACACATATATATATATATTAATTAAAGAAATGGATACAATAGAAACCTACTCGAGTTTCACCATAAAACTTCAGGGTTAAATCCACTGAATTAATCGAGGTACCGATTAATTGCAGCCGATTACACGTGTGTTCATTGAATAAGATGTTATGTTACATGTTAACGTAACACCTTATTCAATGAACACACGTGTAATCGGTTGCAATTAATCGGTACCTCGATTAATTCAGCGGATTTAACCCTGAAGATCCTTATGGTGAAACTCGAGTAGGTTTCTATAGTATCCATTTCTTTAATAAATTTGCTCTACTTTGTATTGAGCACTTTGTATTTGTTATTTCGCCGACTTAACCCCTGGATTTTGTGCACCTCCAACGATCGTGCCCATATTCACCGGTAAGCCACCTTTTATCTTTATATATATATATATATATATATATATATATATATATATATCATCATCATCATGTCGCGCAAGTAGCACGGATATCCATGACAATCTCTCCCCAATATTCCCCTGGGAGTTCTTCTGAGCAGCAGCCAGCGTCCTCACATAATTGGTCAATGTAGGTCCTTAGTGGGCGGCCTACGTTAGTATGTCCATGTGTTGACTTCCACAGAAGAACATCGCTTATGAGCTCGTCTTTGCTTCTCCAGCAGTGTCCTGCATGTCTCGTCCATCTTACTCGGATGGTTTGGGAGATGGGGGGTAGGTGGCCATACAGCTGCTTCCTTGTGGGCTGCTGTTTCCACGACTTGTTCAAGACTGCACGCAGCATTCTTGTGAACTGACCAAACACTTTAATATTAGTTTTAAACAAAACGAAAAGATACCAAGATGGAAGAAAAACACAATCATCAAGCCTGGAGCTTTGAATTATCTAATCTATATATCTATATATAATGGAGATAGATTGCATTTCTGTCTGAAGCCGAAACTACGTCACGGCTTACGTCACAGATTCCACAATAATCTAAAGCATTTATCAATGAGAACTTAATTTATAATCAATATAGCTTACACATAAAATTTAAATAAGGACATTAATTTATATACATTATGAAGTTGTCGTTGTAATATCCGATGGTCTAGACGATTTTTAACGAATCTTTCAATAAATGCATGTTTAGTTATATACATTTTTACATAGTTATTTTGATTTTGATTTGTATCTATAATTATCTAATTTATAAAGTTTTCCGAGAAATTTATCTATAAATAAAATAGAGTCACTTATTCATATGTTACCTTAAATATTAATAATGGAGATTCACTTCCAGTTTTTGTCTGTAACAAAAACGACGTCACTGATTACGTCACACTACCTAAAACGTCATAACGTAGAATAAATACACTAAAAATTTGAGCATGCAATGTTAGACAATCCTCATTTTTTTAAAAACAAGTTTTAATAAATACATGACTGGTATTATCTATCTATATATAGTTTTTATTTTATTTTAATATATATTTAAAGTTATCAGAACCAAGTTTCCATTTCAATTTGTTAATATTTTTTACTTCTTTAATAAATTTGATGATTTTACTTTACTTATGATACAAACTCTCTGATATTAAATTTTCAACTTCCATCCCCTCAGGCAATATTTATTTTACTTCGCCCAGAGGGCGTTTTTTTTATTTGGCTAGTCTAGTTAATGGACAAATATATAACAATAAAACTACAGATATGGGATTATTAGATTTTTGCAAAAATTCCCAAATTTCTTTTTGAAAAATACAAGCCGGTTACGCAGTTGAAAAAAAAAAAACAAACTTTTATTTCTTGGAAGTTTTTGTACACACTTAAAAGATATCAAATACATTCATTTGGTTTAAAGATCACTTTAAATAAGTAAGAAATAAGAATATTTAATGAAATTAATGCAATTTTTATTCTATTACACGATTAATTTATCCTGAATCATGCGTAAACACCTCTCTCTCTCTCTCTCTCTCTCTCTCTCTTCACACACACACACACACACACACACACACACACACACACACACACACATATATATATATATATAGTTATGTAAATATGCAGACATATAAAACATGTTGTATGTCTTATCAAATAATCTATTACTATTTGTGTTGAATAATTTTTTAAAGAAGCGGTTAAGCATTAAAAGAACATCCTTTAAGTTGTAAAGAAATTTCTTCTCTACCATTCTTTCAGCAGTGGCCTCTATTGTTTTGGGGGAAATATTATAGTAAGTCTGGGGAAAGGATTTAAGTAGGAAAGAATCAAAATTCGTAGAATCTAAAAGACAATTATTAAAATGCTTTTTGTTATTTGTTCATATATGTACCAAGTTAGGAGGCCTCTAAGCCAACCAATTAACAATAATTAACATTATTACCTTTTTGAGCCCAACAACCGTCAACTAAATTGAATTAGCAAATTTTACTACTGCATGAAACCGTAAGAATGATAAAAATTGACTGAACATTGAACAATTGTTTTCATGAACCTTATGACCTTTAGGCACCCCTTTTTGATCTCGATTAAGAAAGGAGATATTTTTCATTTACACCGTCAATATCCGATTGTTTGTTAGGGGCTAGGGTTAGGGTTAGGGGTTAGTTTTATAATCTAAAAAAAAATCTAAAAATCGTCTGTTAAAAAAACCGGATATGGACGGTGTAAATGAAAAAAAACATGTCCTTTCTTAATCTAGATCAAAAAGGGGTGCCTAAAGGTCATATGGTCCGTTTTCATTTACATTAACTATCAATGTTAACGAGAATCACACACACACAGACACACACACAATCGCTCTCACCCCCCACAAAATTAATCAATACTGGTTTTGGGACCACTCAAAAAAACCTAATTTAATTAAAATTGTTCAAAGAAAACAAAAAGATCATAATGCTTAAAAGTACACAGTAATATATACAGTGTCATCTTGACTTACGAGTGCGTCAACTTACGAGTTTTCCGAGTTACGAGCTGTCACTCGATTTTTGCCGATTGTTTGCTTTGTGTTGAGAGCTAAATTTTGAGATACGAGCGAGCTGCTTATATTAAAAAGTTCACTAAAAACATTTAAGTTTCCAAATTTATTTCGCAAAAAAAAAAAAAATACTTATAAAAAGATAAACATAAAAAATATTTCAGCACATAATTCAATACATTCTGTTTTATTATGTTCTTATATAATAAAGTGCATTTTTTCTTATAAAAAAATCGTGTTTTTTGGGGGGTGGGGTGGTTGAGGCTAGAACAAAGAGGAAATTGAGGTACGAGCGGAACTCGTAAGTCAAAGTACCATTATTTTTATATATATATATACAGCACGAGCAGGATGTGACACAAGGTCAATTTATTAAGCAGAGTTTAACAGGTTTGAATTCAGAGTTTTCCTTCTGCTAGACTGGTTACCTAGCCATGGTTTAAGAGCCCAGTCTGCCCTGCTATTTACCCATAGCTGGAGAGAGAATTGAATTCATACCTTTCCCAATGGTATTAGTGCTATGTGAAATTCAAACAGCTTCGTCAAGGAATTGAACTCGGGTCGACGAATCCATTTCCTATTATTCTAACCATTAGACAACGTGCCTCCATCTATATTTTCATGTGTGTGTGTGTGTGTGTGTGTATGAGTGTGTGTGTGTGTATTTCTGTAGTTGTGTTTGTATTTCTGTGTATGTGTATGTATGCATGTATGTGTAAACCTGTTTAACAGAAACCGAACGTTTTAAAACAAATTTATTGCTTTATTTATATCTTATTGAAGGTTGTCATCAAAATAATCCATTTCACTGTTTATGTATGTGTAAGTCGTTTTGAAGAATAAGTGTGTGGCTCTCGTGCCACCTTTTTATCCTACGTCTTTTATCGTCTAAAATCGATGACTTTTAAATGTAGACTTCAGCTTTAAGGAAAATTTTCCACAGGGACCAAATCCGGAGAGAAGATTAGAAAATTTGTTTATTGTTGGCAAAGCACGAGACGTGCTTCGCCAAAAGCTTACAGATTAGAAGTGATGTTGCGCAGCATCCGAATTTTGTTTGTCCATGTCTTCGGTCTCTTTATTTTATGAATGAATTTCTCAAACGCCACATAATCCCCAAATAGCACTTTATTGACCGTTTGATCACGTGGGAGAAACGGATGTGGAGCAATGCCATTCTAGTTAAAAAGCAATCAACATAATGGGTTTTGTCTTATGTGCATTTTCTTACACATCCTTTTTGTTTCAGTATCATAACCGTGAACCAAAGTTCTACTACCGGTTATGATTTTTTAAAGAAAGTTTTCATTTGTATTAGATCAATTACAGGTTGATTTCAGTTTCTTTGTTTAAGGGCGTATTAACATTCGGGGGTTATTTAATGCCAAAGTCATCTTTGTAGAAGAACAGTAGTAGTGTAAGAATAGCTGTTCTACAGTCCATGAGAAACAAAATATAGGTTCACAAAATGACAAAAGAGAAAGCACATGTACCTTTAACCTATTCTATTAACATGTAAACGCAATAACAGACAATATAACAAGTACTTAGAGACAGTACTCACAGTTCTTATATCTCTCTCGTTGAGGGGGTGCTCAGGTTGAGTCTTCAGTTGTTACTCCCTCACTGAGGGGGAATTACCTCAGTCACCTGGGACTGAGACAAGCTCGCTTTTACGAGGCTCACTCGTTGGTACCAAAATGGTAAAGAGAGTCCTTCACTCAACCTGACAAGGGACGTTACTTTATCTACTTCCTGTCCCCAAAAGCACAGGAGAGTTCTAGCCCCTACAGTAGTATAATTTAACCCATGGCTGGGAGGATGAGTGGGTTCATACATTTCCCAAAGGGATTAGTCCGAAAGAGAACGTAATAGCGCGACTGAAATTCGAACTCGGTTACTACGATGTCGCAGTCCATCACATTAGCCACTACACTACAGGGACACCCCCTGCAAAATTAGAATGATTGTGACTATTTTTCATCTATTAATAGACGCACCATAGATTTTCTCGCAAAACAATACATCATCAGTTTTTATTCTTTTGAAATAATGTAGTACGAACTTCTTTGCAGATTCCTATCTCCCCAGAGACATGGACATCCTTAATATGGTCTTCAACCGTTGATGTTGAAAATCCTCCACATGTCAGATAACGCATCACTCAATAAGTCCCGGGACTGACACATAAATAGCACCACTATAAAAAAAAATCCATATGATTTTCATAAAGTACTAACCTTTAAATGACACGTCTCAAAGTTTGAGCTCAGTCGGATGGCAGAGAAGTTAAAGATATCACACGGCTGTGTATTCACCATTTTGCATGAACATTTGTCAATGAGAAAGCTGTGTCCAAAGTGGGTGCCGCGTTTGCTCACAGTCGATCAAAAACAACAACGCGTTGACGATTCAGAGCGTTGTTTGCAACTGCTTCAACGCAATAAAAAGGAGTTTTTGCGTAAATATGTGACAAATGATGAAACATGGATCCACCACTTCACTCTGGAGTCAAGTCGGCAGTCAGCTGAGTGGACAGCAGCAGGTGAAAACCGTCCAAAGCGACCAAAGACGCAAACATCAGGTAGCACTGCTTGTACTTCCTAAACTTTGTGGAACTACATGTACTAGGACGAGTTAAAAGTTTGGCAATATTTTGGTAACATGAAGTACACTTCTGCAGCACCAGATACTTTTGCCGATGTCATGAAAGTGACAAAACACACTGGACTGTGAGATGCCTATTATATGATCTCATGGGTGGATATGGTGTATTGCGTGGTCTTCAGATTGCTTAATGTCAGTTTTTCTTTGTCGAGCTAACCCGATATTTTTCGTGTGTTTGACTGTGTGGCTTGAGTCACAGCCTCGGAATCCACGGTTTTAGACCTACCTGCTCTTGCCCGATCGTCTTGGTTCTGGCAACCCGATCGAAATTTCTTGAACCATCCAGTTACTGTACTGTGATCAATTGTGCCTTCACCTTTCAGAAGTGCACACCTTACCTCGGCTATATGCCGTTGTGCGGTGTGACCTTCTGTAACCTTAAAAAAACAAAAACAAAAAACCCCTGTTCTTTGAGGTGGGTGCAGAAATGTGCCCACATCAAATACAAATTGTGCCTTCACCTTTCACACAGCAAATGTTGCACGTTTCTATGTGCGAATTTCGAATCACACTCACGGAGTTTTAGCAATGAATCACGTGTCAGCGCACCAACTACCACGATAGTAAAAATCTCAGCGGATACTATTCTACTGTTTGGACTGCTTCAGTCACGTGATGTCCGCGCTGCAACACTAGCACGTACCAAAATATTACAAAACCTTTGACTCGCCCTTATACTTTCTAAGAGAAATTCTGAAACGAAGTTGAAACTTTAAGAAAAAAATAACTATAAAAAAATAACAAGTGATGTTTTCATGTAATTATGCTCTCGTATATGTACGTATATATACGCACACGCAAAAAAAACAAAAAACGTGTACGCACGCGTGTGTGTACGAGCGCGCTCATACAAATACTTATATCATTGATTCTATATTTTGACGTTCTTTAATACATTCGTCAATATATAGAAAGTCCATTTTTGCTGATTGTGTAAACATTTAGAAATTTTAAAGGCAAAATCTTTCATTCTTCGCCTGAATCTCCATAATGAATAGGGAATAAGTCGTTTTTCTATAAAATCTCTTCTTTGTCGTTTGCTTTTTCTTTTTTTCTTTTTTTTTCTTTTTTTTTTAGTCAATTCACTTGAGAGGTAAGTAATGGCGTTGAAAAGTGAAAGTTAAATAGTGCAAAACCATACACATAGATACACACATAGATGCACACATACAAACACCAAGCATGGTGCAGATGGTGGTGGTGGAGAGAGAGAGAGAGAGACTGAGGTGAATTGTCCATAATCACTTCATGTTCAGTTGAAGTGCTTTTAGGATACGTTGTTTAGACATGGAAGGAAATCACGTCACGACAGAAATAAATAAATAAATAAGTAAAGAGAGAGAGAGAGAGAGAGAGAGAGAGAGAGAGAGAGAGAGAGAGAGAGAGAGAGAGAGAGAGGGTGGAAAGTAAGAGAAATAAGAGGAGAGCTAGAGGGAGATAAATAAATGAAGAGAGAGATAGAGAGAGAGAAGTAGGAGAGAGAGAGAGAGGGGAGAAGTGAGAGAGGAAGAGAGAGAGAGAGAGAGAGGAGAGAGAGAGAGAGAGAGAGAGGAATGGAAAGTAAGAGAAATAAGAGAAGGAGAGGTAGAGGGAGATAAATAAATGAAGAGAGAGAGAGAGATAGAGAGAAGAGAGAGAGAGACAGACTGATGAATAAGATTAGAACTATATAGGTAAATATCCCCCGTCTCCTTGTCCTTGTGTCCATTACTCTTTCTCTCTCTTTCTCTCTCCTCTCTCCCCCCTCTCTCTCTCACTCATACACACACATATTTATACTTATATTTATTATATATTTATTAATCTCATCACATGCTAAATTACATTTACAGATGTAAATTTCTAATCTTATAAATGTATCACACATATTTCTGGGGGAATATTTCTATGTTTGTATGCATATCTATGTACATGTACCAAGCACACACATACATGCCTAAACATAGTTCATTGTATATCTATATATTTACACAGACACAGACAGAATTTTTAACGCGATTCCTTCCTCTTTCTCTTCATCCACATACACATAAATCACGAGCATATACGTTCACACACACACACACACACACACACACACACACACACACACACATATATATATATATATATATATATAATATATAAGTCGCTTCTGTTTGGTATGTACGTGTTGACTTTTAACTCAGAAAAGAGTATACACTTTAATATGTTTATAATAAGGAAAATACAATATTCAGTTTTTGCTTTTTACTGATTAAATGATATTATTTATTTATATTAAGAAGGCAATTACAATACGTATAAAAAAATAATGTCCAGTGTCTAATCAATTTCGAAGAAACTTCATCTTCAGAGACTGTTTTCAAAACAATCTCCGAAGATGAAGTTTCTTCGAAATTGATTAGACACTGAACATTATTTTTAATTTTTAATACGCATTGTAATTGCCTTCTTAATATAAATAAATAGTAATATACTTAACAATGCTTCAGGCAAATTATCAAATATGATTAAATGATATAATCAATCGATCTGTGGAAGTCTCCACAGTTATTCATAAGTAAGTACAAAAAATTCTTCAGTTTTTCTTAAAACCCACTATATTTAGATATCACACACATTCCATAGGCAACATTTTAATCTAATGCTTTTTCTAAAATTTTAGTTTTGTAATTTTGTACTTATTGTAAAGAAAATGCTGGATTTTTTTGAGAACTAAAAAAAAATCATGAACATGTTTCAAACCAAAGTGTACCTTTTAAAAATACTATTTTAAGAGTAAACAAAAAAATTGTTATACGAAAAATTTTACATTTTTAATTCTTAGGGTTTTTTTGATTGTGAGGACACATTTTATATTCTTAGCTTCTTTTTATTGTTACATTTTTATAGGGTAAAAAAGAAAATAAATTCAACAAATACATTTTTTTATCACTGTAACTTTACAGGCAATTAAGAACTAACCTTTAGAAAAAATAAAATTATGTTTCAAACCACTCACGAGTTTAGGGTTATAATCTTTAAAATAGCATTTTAAATGTAAACAAAAACATTTCCTAAAATAAACGAATATTATAATCATTTACAGAAAGCGATGTCTATATAAGCATAGGAAAGATATACACTGCTATTGACAGGTTGTCGATCATATGGAAATGTGATCTCACTGATATAATAGGAATTCTTCCAAGATGTAGCCGTGTCAGTACTATTCTATGGTTGCACCATTTCGACTCTAATGAAACGCTTAGAGAAAAAGCTAGATGGGAACAACAAAGCTGCGAGCTGTTTTGAGCATATTCCAGAGAGCAGCACTCCACAAAAAGCAGATTTACGGCCTCTTACCTCCTATCTTCCAAACCACCTAAGTAAGACAAGAACGAAATGCTGGACACTGCTGGTGAAGTAAGGATGAACTCATAATCAATGTTCTCCAATGGACACCTACACATAAACACACCAGTGTAGACCGATCATCAAAAATTTACGAATATCAGCTTTGTACGAATACTGGATGACGTGTAGGGGACCGGCCAAAGCAACGGACAATAGGACTCATATATACATATATCTTATTATAATGGAGATTGTGTGTTTTTCTGTCTGTAACCGAAACTATATTACTACTCATGTCACAATTCCCTTAATTATTTACGTCAAATTCTCCATGATTTCATTCTTTTAAACCTTCAGTTATTAATAAAAATTGTTTTACATTATTAATACTGTTGACCATATCTACGTACTAATAACATGCAATTGTATTTATATATATACAAAATAGCGGTTTACAGTTTGAACGAGAAGGCTTATTTGCATATTGATATTTAAATTTTATTTTAATAAATATGTGCTTGGTATTATTGATTTCTAATTGTTTGTTTTATCTTAAGAAATATAAACAAATCTCGTGGATAAATCTTAAAAGAAATTTATTTACAAGAAGAAATACTGTAATATTATCCTTTACTTCTATTTTAACTAAATAGTTAAATTAGGAAAATTTACCAATGAAAGAGGGGAGTAATGGAAAATGATGGAATAGTTAGTTTCAAAGTTGTTCTATTTTTCGATTATACCCCCTCCTGTTGCAGAATCGTTTTATATGCATTTTTATTCAGTTTCATTAGCCTTTCTAATTTAAATATGATATTTTTTATTAATATCAAAACTTAAAATAATTACACCCGGGGTGCATATATTTTGCTAGTATATATATATATATATATATCTATTATATAGGTATATTATATATATATATTATTATGTGTGTGTTTGTGTTAAAAAATGGAATTGGAATTGAATCCGAAAAATATGAGGAAGAAGTACAGAATGGATAATATGAATTTAATCAATATTCACTTTAACTATGTGTTTACACACACACAACACAACACTACACACAAATATAAATTATTATATACTAATAATATTTATATATTATATTATAATATATAAGTTCATCCACAGACACTTGTGTTTCGATATCCGAGTCCTTCGGATGTGGCTAGAGGTACATTTGCAAAGCTAATAAAGCCGGAATTTGAAATCCGATCGGTTTGGTGTCAGTCCGACAACTTAACCATAGGCTGTCATCACTCACGGAATGCGAAAGGGATTTAACTGTTTTAATACACCCATCGCTTTTGTATTAAGGCCGTCATAGAGTGCAGAGGAGTAGAGAGAGACGGAGAGAGAGAGAGAGAGAGAGAGAGAGAGAGAGAAAAGGGGATCAGTGCTATCAGCATGACTTGATGATGATGATGATTAGCCAAACTTTCAGATCCTATCAAAAACGAAGAGCTCTTCAACAATTCAAAAATGCTGATGCACGCAAATACAAATCTGTATTGACTTCGCAGTGTTCTCTAATCCAAATTAAAGAAACATCTTTTCTATAAGAAAATTTATGGTGTTCTCTTTCAAATATAACAACTTTACAAACCGGGGTAGGATTCATTTTTCAAGAACACGAATATCTTTTGAGTATGGCTATGAAATCATCCCTAAACATTGCCTAAACATTGTCTCAGATTTCATATTTATAAAAATGTTACTCCTTATAAAAGCGTAACGGTTTGCACTCCCGCCAATCTCTCACTCTCACTCACTCTTACTAACTCTCTCTCCCCCTCTCCCCCTCTCCCCCCTCCCCCCTCTCTCTCTATGTATATGATATATGTATCTGTGGGTACATA
>CM042144.1:123673421-123688421 GCA_023376005.1 Doryteuthis pealeii | reverse complement strand
GGAATGTCTTTTAAAAATTTGTATATTTTTAAACCTAAAAGTCTCAAAAACCGATGAGAAAAACTCAACAAAGTTTGATAATAAAGGTGTATAAAAGATAAAGGTGTAAAAAAAAGTTGTTTATTTTATTTCTATACCTCATACTGTCGGATTTATTCCATTTTTTAATATACTTTTCATAGAACAGTGAGTAAAAATTTAAGTCGACAGAGAGGCCTATTGTCGGTATAAGCCGAACAGCAAGGGAGTCTATTCCCTTTTCCATAGCAATAAACCATGAATATTGTTTTTGCTGAGGTGGAGCGACGTACCTACCGTCAGCTCCCAGATGTTTTACCGCACAGATCAGATACTTAAGTTATGCTACTCATGTACTGGATCGGTATCGAAATCAGAACCTTGCGATTCCTAGGTAGAATCTCTACCGACTGAGCTAAACCAAACCCTAAAATAAAGATCTCTACATTTAGGGCATTACATAAATCACAAGAAATAGGCGGATATACTGGTAACACAAATATATTCTATTACAATAGATATAGAATATGCTAAAAGGAAATTCATATGAATATTTACAATACATATTTACCAACCCCCTCGCCACGAATAGGATGCAACACAAAGTCAATTTCTTAAGCGGAGTTTAACAAGTTTAAATTTAGAGTTTTCCTTCTCCTATATTGGTTGCCTAACCAAGGTTAAATCGCCCAGTCTGTCCTACTATTTACCCATAGCTGGAGGGAGAATAGTTGGAATCATTCTTTTCCGAAGGGTATTAGCATTATGTGAAGTGCAAACAGCCTTGTCTAGGATATGAACCCTGGTCGCCGAGTCCATTTTTTAACGATGATAACCATTACAACACGCGCCTCCTAAAAATACAAACGTAAAGATGTTTCCCTTTTATTTTATTTTACTTCGTTTTTGTCTATCCTAGATTCTATCTACAAATTGATGAATGGCTAACTCTATTAGATCTTTTCCCGCTCCCTGAATACCCCTTTTCAATTTTAGTGAATTCCAATATGTTACTATTGCATGGAAATATTGTAAGATAAATATATAACGTTATTCACTGCATTGCTTATGTGTCACTCAGATTATCTATTCATTTTTGATTGGTTGGTTGGTTTTGTTTTAACAGCATATCAACTCGTCTTGGGTTATTTTTGTTAGAATCTTTTGGGTCCATAACCTTTTAGAATCTTTTGGGCCATCGTAGAGCCCTTAAGCAAGAGTGCTTGTCCAGTGGAATTGAATCCTTGGTAAAGATTCCTTCGATAATGAATCCTTTGGTTCCTCTGGTAAAGAGTCCTCAGTTCCTGTAAATGTAAATGTAAACATGTAAATGTTATTGTTCTACACACGATGGAAAATGTATAAAGTGTTATTTAAGTTGGTTTTGAATCCAGTGAGATTTGACTGGTATAATCTGAAGATGAGTCAAAGTTACAAAAATCATATAGAATATCACGAATAGAGAAAGTGAATGTCATCATAATTAGTATATCATAGACAATAGTGTATGTTTTTGGCTATAAGTGAATAGTTAATTCCCAAACTCATCACTGTTAACTGGATGTTAAACGTTTCGTAGAATTGTTTGACATTTTCAGGATTAGAAGACATTTCATAGCAGTGTAGTTTTGTCTTTTCAGAATCACAAAAAGAAAAGAGTGAAATTATAAAACAGAAGACATAGGTAGAATCTGGTTACTCGTGTTGCAAATAAATTGGATGAGATTCTAGTAGCAGGTCGAATATCTATCTATCTATCTATCTATCTATCTATCTTCGCTATATTTATCTATTTATCTTTCTATGTGTTATCTATCTATATATCTCTCTATCTCTCTATAAATCTATCTATTTATCCATATACCCAACCCATCTATCTATCTCTACCATATTTATCTACTTCGTTATTAGCCTTATCTATCTATCTATCTATCTATCTATCTATAAAATGACTATATGGTACTTTTGGTTGAGTAGAGTTTAGGGTTGATACCCTAAATATATTCCGCCCTGTCGGCTGGGGCATTAGAATGCACCGGCTGCACCTCTCCCCAATGGGGCCACCTGTTGGCCGTGGGTGGCGACCCGTGATGCTTAAGGATAGAGCCCAGGTGGATGAGCAGTTCATGACATGCAATACTCCACTTTGGCCCTATCTTTGGCTAGACGGGCGGTCGGAGAGGCCCCCTCCGATCAATCGGCTGGTCACGTCAAGCCCTAGCACCTATATGATATTCCCAACCCTATTGCCCTCATGGCAAGCCCCAACCCCTTTTTATCATATGGGTGCTAGAAGACGGTGGCTGAGGGTCCCATCTATGGGTTAAATAGAACAATGTATTTATTAAAAAAAATTGTATTATCCATTAAGAATTGATTTATTTCAAAACTTTATCGGCATTAAATGACCCACTGAGGTTGATATGCCGTAAAACAAACCAAACCAAACCAAAACCTAAATATATTCATTATTAAGAAAGTTACAGTTAAAAGTAGACGTGCTAGAATTTTGTGCGAACAAAATGACTTTATCTAAGGTATAATTTTTGTCTTGGTCCCTTTTGGGCATCCGAGAAGTAATTACCGTATCCAAAAACTAAAACCTTCCCCACCCATATGAAATCCTATAAATTGATATGTCTAGTGGTATACATTAACTTTTAGAAGGCCTGACTGACCGTTACATGATTATCGTCAGTGAGTCGACGAACTGAATTTGTGTCACGAGTTTACATTTTTGAAAAAAGAGTGTCGTGTGAGACTCGCTGTTTTACACAACAAAAGAAAAGAAGGAAAAAGCCAAAAAAAAAAAAAAAACAAAAAAACAAAACAAAAAAAAAAAACACGAAAAAAATCACCCTAAAAAGATCAAGAAAAAAAACCCCACTGTTCTTTATCATGTCTTACTTGACTGGCAAATACATACAGTTAATATCACGTATACGCAGTTGTGTGTGTATGCGTCGATGTGTTTGTATACGTGTGTGTATACACACACACACACACACATATATATATATATATATATGTGTGTGTGTGTGTGTGTGTGTGTGTGTGTGTGTGTGTGTAAAGATAGTAGCTGAAGTTTGATCTGTTGAATATCATGTATACGTAGTTGTGTGTGTATGCGTCGATGTGTTTGTATACGTGTGTGTATACATACACACACACACACATATATATATATATAGATGTTGTGTGTGTGTGTGTGTGTTTGTGTGTGTGTGTGTGTGTGTGTGTGTGTTGTTGAAGTTTGACCTGTTGAAATGGTTTGATAAAGCAACAGATCACTCGCAAAGTTCATCGATTCCAGACGATATAGAAAGTTTATCACGTGATAGTTGTTGTTAAACGAAGCTTGAAAAGTTTGATCAAAAGTGTCTGCTAGGCTGCATGTGGAATAAATCTTAGTGTCACGAATTGTTTTCAGCTTGAAGTTCAATTAAAAAAAGAAAAAAAAAAAGTCAAACCTTTTCTTCATACAGTCGTCGTTGCAGTAAATGGTAAATAAAAGGCATAAAAAAAAAAACAAACAAAAAAAAACGATCATTTTTTGAAAAAAAAAAAAAAAAAAGAAAAAAAGAATATCAAGTATAAATATAAATTTGGAAATATATGGTTTAAAAAAAGTATTAAACTTGAGAAAATTGAGAAAAACAACATAAGCTGAAATAATTATTTCATTAAATAATTTATTCCAACACACGAGAAAAAGGTGAAGGTAAACAATAGTATATAAGTTCGTAAGTGTTTTTTTTAGAAAATACGATTTTCCTTCTCTGGAGAGGGAAATCTTTGTCCTTAATTTCTTAATGACAGACGATTATGTTTTTTAAACTCACACTCAAGCTACAACAAAATAAGTAAACATTAAACTTTAGAGAAATTTTCTTTTTATTTCAGGGAGAGAAAAATCACAAATTTTCTTTTTTTATTTGCAAAATAACTCTCACTTGAAAAAATCTTACTGTCTCGGAATTTTCCGGTCGAACACTCTTAAAATTGTTTCTTTCTTCTTTCAAAATCCTTCGGTAACCCTTCTTCTTTGAAAACCTTGAATAAGTAAACATTAAATTTCTGAGAAATGTTCATTTCATTCAGGAAGAGAAAACCTAATTCAACTTTCGTTTGCATCATAGAAATACAATCAATGAACAAAAACCTAAGATTTTGTTGAATTTTAGTTTATCTTTTTTAATTTCAATCTATTTGTCACAAATTTTACCCACACACACTTTTTATGCTGTTTTGAATTCAGATTTCATACAAATTTGTTTTAGCCATTTGGGAAAATATTATAGGATTCTTTATTCTTGTGCCATTGTATTTGGTTTGTGTTGAAGTGATCATCTACAATGACATACTGCTTAGGCTATACAATGCATTATATAGACAAAATAGAATAGATAAATGGACGAAAGGCTGCATCCTCCCATTCCCGAAAAAGGGAGACCTCGGAATCACTAAAAAACTATAGAGACATAACTCTTACTCCTATCACAGCCAAGATATATAATGCCTTTAATTGTATCCGACCCGAAATAGAGAAAATCCTCAGGAAAAACCAAAACGGATTCCGCAGAAATCGATCCACAACCTCTCAGATCCTGACTATTTCACGAATCATAGAAGGGGTTCGAGCAAAGAATCTAGAGGCAACGCTGCTATTCGTAGACTTCTCCAAGACATTCGATTTCATACACAGAGGAAAATCTTACTGTCCCGGCTTTTTTTGATCAAATAAAATTATATATTCTTTCTAAAGAAAGACGAAATAATTTTGAGGCTATTTGATCAAAAAGTGCCGGGACAGTAAGACATGTTGTGCACCTACTGTTAATGTCCTCAAGTGGTTGTCTGCAAAAAAACCCCCCAAAACAACAAAAAAACTCTCAAACTAGTCGTCTGTCTTCAATCAAATATTCCTCCCTTGTCATTCATTAAAGATTAAAACTCTTCGTTTTTTTAAAAATTTGATTAAATTTGACTAAATGCAAACAAATATCATAAATTACCATTTTTTCTTTTTTAAAAAACTATTCATATCAATCGGCTGGTCACGTCAAGCCCTAGCAACTATATGATTTTCCCAACCCTATTGCCCTTATGGCAAGCCCCAACCCCTTTTTATCATATGGATGCTAGACGGTGGCCGCGGGTCTACATGTCATGGGAATGACGTTAAACTCTATCTGATGGTGAGGTTCCAGCTTTGGAGGTTTGTGGAATGTGGAGCACCCCTTCATCACCATTGTTCCCTGGTCCACTCTGACCCGGAGTGGTAGTACCTGTTAGGGTCCCATCTATGGGTTAGAAAAATGTATTTATAAAAAAATTGTATTATCCATTAAGAATGAATTTATTTCAAAACTTTATCGGCATTAAATGACCCACTGAGGTTGATATGCCGTAAAACAAACCAAACCAAACCAAATTAAAACTATTCATAGACTCATCGATTATTCTATTTTTTAATATGTTATGACAGTTAGTAAACCGGAAAAATAAAAAAAAATGAATTTTCCTGTTGTGTAAAAAAGTTATGAGTCAGTTTTGTACACTAAGATTGACGCCGGTGACATTGTTGACATTAGTCGACGAGTTGTTCGGTGTTTATTTTTTGTTTCTAACTTCTCACTGAAAAAAGAAAAATCAAGTAGCAATGTTTGAAATGTTAGAGAAATATCAAACTGGGCGTTTTTGTACAATATAGTTTTAATGTCTGTGTATGGTAGGAGTGCCTCAAAAGCGCGGGCGTTTCTTGCTGGAAACTCACAAACCATATTTAAAACATAGATTAAAAATGTAAAAATGTCCTCCTTAATTTTCTTCTTTTATCTCCCAAATTATTTTTATTCAAAATTTCTTTCTAAAAACTAAAAACAACCCCCCCTACTATTAATGATATTAATTAATATTACTGATGCTGTTAATTGATCAATTTGTGTATTTTGTATACATTACAATCTATTGGCTTATTATGTAGGGTGACCAAAAAGTTAATGATTATTTTGAGTCTAATGTTTGTGGTTTATGCCGCTAAACTGTATATTTTCTGAATTAGATAAAAATATGAAAGTATTTCTCACAAAAAAAAAAGAAAAGAAAAAAGATTGAGAAATAAAATCTTGAACATCTGTACAAAGAAATGTACATAGACCATTTTTTTCAACAGAAGAAAATAATGTCAAGCATTTAATTATTGAAAAAAATATTGCAATTAAACGGTATATTTATAATACTTACATACATCGATACCAAAAAATATTAACAGCAAAACACACACACCCACACACACACACACACACACACACACACACACACACACACACACACACACATACACATATATATATATATATATATATATATATACATTTGAATGAGGCCTAAATAGTTTTTTTTACCTCTACTTTAACTGTATTTATAGTCAACACCTACCTGTCTGACGAGTGCTTTAGCATGAAACTCAGAGTCACGGGCATGTAAGACAGAGTTCACTTAAAAATCTTTTTTTTAAAAAGTATCATCTTATATTGAAAATATAGCTCCAGTATTTTATGTAGCTGAGCACTTTATCTAAGGATTATTTTCAAAACATTTTTTTTGTTATAGAATAACAAAAATCCCAGTCATTTTCAGTAAGAAATCTACAGTTGTTAATTTCTTAAATATATACAAAAAGTTAAGGTGAACACGTATAACACTATTCCTAAAAATCAAGAACCTAATATATATATATACTAGCAAATGTACCCGGTCCATGACAGGACTATTTTAGGAACACCAGAGAGGGGTGAGAAAGAGAAAACGGGAGTAAGAGAGAGAATATGATTTATCAAATTAAAAAAAAAGAGAGAGGGAAAAATGATTAATCAAATTTAAAAAAAATCGCCGATAATTCGTATAGTACAATGTTTATTTTAGGAAATATTTTTCTTTTTTACGTTTAAAATATCATTTAAAAAAATGTATTCATAAACTTAAGTGTTTTTTCAAAAATGTTTTTGTATATATGACAAAAACTTAAATTCAATTTTTAATTGATTGTTGCGTTAAAGTGATAAAAATAAATTCGTTTAGTTTATTTTCTTTTTTACCCTAAAAAAGTAACACTTTAAAGGAGCTATTAAACTCCCTTATTTATTTAGATCTGTCGGCTGGGACTGTATAATACGCCAACTGCACCTTTGTTGAGGAGCAAGACCTCCT
This sequence comes from Doryteuthis pealeii, assembly GCA_023376005.1. Classification (NCBI taxonomy): domain Eukaryota; kingdom Metazoa; phylum Mollusca; class Cephalopoda; order Myopsida; family Loliginidae; genus Doryteuthis; species Doryteuthis pealeii. Next base: position 123,681,191 of record CM042144.1, on the reverse strand, counting down.
TTCAATTGGGCCTCCTGTAAGCCTTGGGTGGCGACCCGTGATGCTTATGGACGGAATCCTGGTGGCTGAGCAATCCATGACATGTTAAACTCCACTTTCGGTCGGTCGGAAAGGCCCCCATCCCGATCAATCGGCTGGTCCCTGTAAGCCCTAGAACATATATGATTATACCATCCCTTTTTATCATAGATGTGCTAAAAGGCGGTTGCTAAGGGTTTTAGTGTCTTGGGTCTGACGTTAAACTACCTCTAGTAGTGAGGTACCCATTCTGGAGTTTCTGGAAGTGTGGATTACTCCTGTATTGCCATTACTCCCAGGTTCACTTTGACCCGGAGTGGTAGTACCCGTTAGAGTCCCATCTATGGGGTAAAAAAAAAAACAAGTTAAAAAAACCCAATAATGATGAATAAAACAAACAGACTTCGACATTAAATCCCTCAAGGGTTAACATGTTGTAAAATCCATGTGTCTTTATTTGTAGGAGGAAAATTCATTGTAAAATATTGATTCATTCGAATGTAAATTGTTCGTTTATTTGACGATAAACAAAGCTAAGAATTAGTGTATTATAATATTCGTTTATTTTAAGAATAGTCTCTTTTTGTTGTTTACATTTTTTAAACAATCTTGATTTACAATGATAGAAAATGTATTCGTGTAATTATGTTTACCCTATTAAAATTAACAATAAATGCTAAGAACATTTCCGTATTACAATTTCTTTTTTGTTTGTTTGTTTATAATAGTGATTTTTTTTTTCTAAAACTCTTTTGTACATACGACAAATTTAAATTCAGTTCTTAATTCCTTGCTGGAGAATTTATCAGTTTAATTTATTTCCTTCTTTAACCGCGAAAAGTAACAAAGAAGCTAATAACTAAACATCACCTTAGGTGGAATATTTCGTGTATTTATTTAATAATGTTTATTTCATGAATAATTTCTTTTAAAAAGAGTTTAATTATACTGATTATTCTAAAATGAAAGTATGAATAAAAAAGTTGAGTTATCGTTAAATGTTTTCGTTTGCTTTGTTATTCAATTCGTTATAAAAATAATTCAATGTATAAAAACAGATACAAATTACATATTTAGAAAGATTATTTTCTTTTCTTTCTAACCAAAGGAATATTTTAAAGATTGGACGAGAAATATGCGATAAATAAGATTTGATCTTTCGTTAAAATTTACGCTGAAAAAAATTATATTTCGTATTTCGGCTGTTCGAAGCAAAATATTTTTTAACTCGCTGTAAAAAATAATTCAATGGATAAAGACACATACAAATTACATATTTAGAAAGGTTATTTTATTTTCATTCCAACCATATAAATATTTCTAAGTTTTTACCATAAATAGGCGATGAATTCCGAGCTGAACGGCTTAGACTGCGATTTTGTTCACTAAAATTAAACTTAACTACTGGTATCTCTATAATAGAAAGTAGGTAGCGAACAATACTCTATTATCAGCAGCAGTTGGTATACGACCAGTTTCGGAAATCGGTTGATTTTGGTTTAATTAATTAATTATATCCCTTAATGAGTAAAAATCAATAACCAAATTTGGTGTGTTTCTTAGTTAGAATAATATAAGGTGTATGCAAGATTTTGAATCTGAGTGACCTCCCTATTCGGAGTTATACCTCGACACGTACATACCAAACTTCCTTTATATATATATATATATATATATATATATATATAATATATATATATATATATATATATAAAAACTATGACAGTATAAAAAACTCCTGGCTTTATCGTCTGTAATTATGCAATACAAACTTTTTCCCGGGAAAATAAAAAAGAAAATGATATGCACCTCCTGAAAATAATCAGATGTTACTAATAAAATGGCCAAAAGAAAAAAATACTGTAAGAGTTACCTAAGTTTAATATACTAATGTGTTTAATACAAAAAGTAGAGCTAATAAATAATAATAAAGTAAGCCTAATGAGTCAGAGCAAATCTACCTAGGTTTCTCTTAACGGCCCATCAGGATAATTCTGATGGTCCGTTAGGAGTAAGCTAGATAGATATTCTCTGACTCATTAGGCTTACTTTATTATATATATATTATATATATATATATATATATATATATATATATATATATATATATATATATAACACACACACACACACACACACACACTTATATATATATATACATATATATATATAAGTAAAGAAATAACACAAGGCTTAGGGATTTTGCATTATAGTCTAATTTTTTTGAATTTTTTGAATTTATTTTTTTACTTTATATATAAGAAAAATAAAAAATAGAAAAATAAAAGATTACAAAATTAATTACAAAAATAAAAATTCTTTTCTAAAAATCCGTTGCAGGCCTCCCCGTCAACGGGTTAATACTCTTCCTGTTTGAATAGGAGAATTCGTCTAGTGTCGAACTTGGAATATGTCTTCTTTTTTCAAAAACTGTTACATTAAGAGATACATGATTCGGTGACCGAGATAAGTGTGGCGGAAGTGCTCATATTTGAAACTAACACATAACTTTTTTGCAACATCAAGGTTTTCGTTTTGAATTCATATCACAGGACTATTAATAAAAAAAATTAAAAAAATCTGTTTTCAAATGCCTTTAAAGTAATAAAGAATTCATCATTCGGGAGAGTTAGACACTTTGTCTAAGCTCCCTGAAATAGACTATAAGCAAAATCTCTAAGTCTTTTATTATTTCTTTACTTATAAATTTGCTCTGTGACTCTAACATTAAGAGCACACATTGAGCTCTCAAACTGCGACAGGTTTAAAAAAAGAACTCTTGTGTCGTAAGGAAAATTTCTTCTCTGGACTTTTGGATTATATATATATATATATATATATATATATATATATATATATATTGTATTGTATTTATTGTATTGTTTTTAATCTACCATAAAAGTAAGACGTCTGTACGAAGACTTTGTCATTCCGCCATAAAACGGTGAACAAAATTCTCGATAGAATTAACTTTAAAAAAATCTAAAAATTATTTTTCTAGCTACTTCATTAACTAAGGGAGTTGACGCACAATAACAACAACGAGAAATATTAAAAAAATAAAACATATCGCCTTCAGAATTTTGAGTAAAGCTGTCTTTAAAAATAAACCTCTTTTTCATTCCTTAAGTACCGAACATTTTATTAAAATCCGATTAGTCGATATTTTGAGGAATTAAACCCCTCCCCCCAAAAAAAAAACAACAAAAAAAAAACAACAAAAAAACCCCCAAAACAAAACAAAATCGCCGCTTTTAGCAGGTGCGCGTTTCTGTACACGCCTAGTGTATATGTATGTGTTCGAAAAATCTAGCGAAAACAATCATATAACTGAGAATGAATATGACAACATGTTTACTTCTGTTCGTGTTGTTATTCCCAATGTTTTTGATGTTCTGAATAAAGTAGACGAGAAATAGTCAACAAGAAGTTTGCAAGAGATATATTCTTTGGATGGATGTGGGTGTGTGAGTTCATTTTCTCGGAGTTATCAATCTATATTTATACATTTATACTAATACTTCGTTAATGTAAGTTGAATGATACATTATAGAAATCACATGAAGAATAAAGAAAAAAAAGAAGAAAAGCAGACATATAGTTCAATAACAAAAATATATTTAACTCTTGGAAATTCAACGGATCGAAAAAAAAATATCAAGAGTAGCGATTTAAGCAAGAAAGGATAATTTGCAATTTTATCTGTACATATATAAAGGACAGTTGTGTGTATATATGCATTTCCGGCTGAAACTACGAAAATAAAATAATTAACGGCAAAGAAAATATATGTAAGTCGTCGGGGCGGCCTAAAGTCGGTATCAGCCAGTTAGCAAGGGAGTCTATCCCCTTTTCAATAGCGCTAGACCAAGGAGATTGTATTTAGCATTTGAGGTGGAGCGCCACACCTACCATCAGCTCCTTACTTTACCTCACAGATCCCTGTGCTACTCATACGCTGATTTGGCGAGGACCGGTATCGAATTAGGAACCTTGTGGTAGGAACCTTGTGGTTTCTAGCCGAACGCTCTACCGACTGAGCTAACCCGGCCCCTTATGTACACATTCACTATCACTAGATCTTGCTTTTTGTGTAAAAATACTGAAGATTTGATTGTGTTTTTTTTTTGTGCATTTAATATTTTAAGCAGGAGACACTGATTTTTCTTTTCAGAGTATTTGTGCACTTCTTTATCTGACGCCCCACTAGGCTGAATCAACGCAAGGTCTTTTTTTTTACGTAGGGGTTTTAATTGGGCATCCTGCGAGGATCCGATTCATGATTCAGTAATAATAGATCTGCGAGACTAACTTTAAAAAAATCCCCCGTTTACCCAGGCAACACTGGGTAGCAACTTCTAGTTACATATAAATGCTATTGTTGCCTTTGCCGTAAATAATACAAAACATCCAATAACAATTTATATAATACATGCTGAAGAATGATAGTTGAGTATATAATTTCCTCGTACGGTATAAATAAGTAAAAAATAAGTAAAGTCGTCGGGGTGACCTAAAGTCGGTATCAGCCAGACAGTGAGAGAGTCTATTCTCTCTTCACTAGTGCTAGACCAAAGAGATTGTTTTTTGTGTCTGAATTGGAGCGCAATACTTACCATCAGCTTCTCACTTTACCGCACAGATCCTTGTACGACTCATACGCGAGGGTCAATATCGAACCTGCAACCTTGTGGTTCCTAGACGTACGCTTTAACGACTGAGCTAAACCGACTCTATAAACCGGTATAAATACAAGAACAATTCCCGATGAATTAATAACAAGAATATTTTATTGCCAGAGCAAATCTAATAGAAGATATACAGAAGATACAAAGAAACTGATAGATAGTTGTATAAAGTGAAATGTCCCAATAGTCTTTTATAGGCAAGTTCATGAGGTGTAGAAAATAATATTACCTAAACAGTTACCTCCCTTTGACCATTTCCAAACAGAGTCCATATGTCTCTTAGCCATCACCGGATGAGAAACCTCATTCGATTGACTAGGGGCCTTTGTCAGCGACCATTCAGAGCACACGTTACGAGGCTCAGTTTGGCCGCCAATTTCGAGGGTTAATACCTTAACATCACCCTCTTCTGCTACAACCACTGTCGAAGAACGACGTGTGCCTTTTCCCACAGCATAGACGTCGGAGAACGATGGACCTTGAAGCAGCTCACGGAAGGGCCGTCGACGTGTATGGTCAAACAAACAAACGAAGGTAGCAAGACATTCCTTCCTGGACAGATAAGTCACGCAAGCATTATCTTGCAACCCAACCATACTTTTGCACCTACATTTTCAATTGTAACACATTTGTAAACACACACATTTGTATCACAAGTTACACATTGTATTGTATATTGTATGTTACATGCTTTTGTTGTCTGATAAATGCATTTCGTTTTATAAGCCTTGTTGTGTTCGTTACCTGTTATCTTTACTTTTATCTGTCTACATAATTAACAGCACAATTTTTCTATAGAGGCTGCTAGTAAAAGAGGAAAGTACAAACACTTTGAATTTAATTATCGATGTTTAAACATTTCGGTTTCATTAAACCTTCGTCAGGATGTCTCTTGGGGTGAAGAAAATGATGGATGCTTTTATAGGTGACAGGAGATGAAAATCTTTTTAGTTATTTAACTGTATTTGATCAGCGTTATATTTTTGAAAGGCAAGTCGCGATCCACGATATATAATAAAATAAATATATAAAGGTTTTACATATCTATTTTATTTGGTGACAAAGGAACAATGGTCGTGACTGTTCCTTTGTCACCAAATAAATAGATATGTAAAACCTTTATATATTTATTTTATTATATTATATAACAGTTCTATTTTATATTGAGCACTCTCCCAATAATACTGCGTTTGGCACACCGTTCCAGTAAAAGCTGAAACAGTGACATCCCCCCCCCCACAACACTATATATATATATATATATATATATATATATATATATATATATGTGTAAATAATAAAGCCTAAAGAGTCAGAATTACCTATCCAGGTTTCACCTGACGGATCATCAGGCTAATTCTGACTGAATACACCGTTCTGGCGTGTAGCTAACCCTCACTTTATTTACAAAGTTAGAGGACTCTAGTAAATTCATTTCCGCTTAGAAATGTATCAATTAAATATTCTCCTATATTTGACAGCCGCTAATGGCCACATGGGTAAGAGACATTGGCGGACGAAAATTCAGTCAGGTCTCAATCCCGGCTAGAGGTAGCTGTTAAAATGTAGCCACATTGATTAGAGGTGAAACCTCGAAACACGTGTCTGTGGATAACTTATATATATATATTTTTTTTAGTTAAATTATATAACTAGAAAAATATCCCCATTATTCATAAAATTATATATATATATATATATATATATATATATATATATATATATATATATGGACTAAATATATATATATATAGTTTACTAAATTTAATATAAATACACGGGGTGGAGTATATTCTGCTATGACTATTTAAAAAGTGAGAAAATATCTTCCCTTTTTAAGCAGCATTTCAATGTAGTATTAGTGAAAGGGGATTGACCCCCTCGCTGTCCGGCTTGATACCGACAATAGGCCACTCTGCCAACGACTAATAAATAAATAAATTGTCAGGCAATTTTGCATCAGCAGCTACAAATTTTGTGTTCCTTTAGTTTATTTTACTTTCTATGGTCTATTAAAGATCACATTTAGATGGAAACTTGGCGAGTAGATTACTCTTTATTCGGTCTACAAACTGTGAATAATAATGATACAGGAAAATTATATTGCTGAGGTATGAATTTATGTATATACTAGACAAAACGTGACCATTGAGCTCTGCGTAGATAATTGGAATTAGGGAAAAGTGAGTTTACAAAGCGAATCTAATAAAAATAAATAAATAAAAAAACAAACAAAACATTAAAATCATTTTGTAAGATTTCTAAGAAATGGAACGTTTGATCTAATTTAAATTTATTAAGAGTCAATATAATGGCCGGGTTGGCCGTTTATGAAACTTAAAATACAAATCCGTTTCAAATCTCCAATCTCTCTCTCTCTCTTCTCACTGAGAAACTAACGTATGTAGCGAGGATGTAATCAAGATATACATAGAGAGGGGAAAGGGTTAGACAGAATGTGAAGTAAGAGGCGAGTCAGTTTTTGACTTAATTGCAAATTACGACTGATTAGTAGCAATCAAAATGGGATTTTCTCAAACATAATTCAATCCTAAAAGTAAGGAATACATTAGTATAACATTCGTGTCATTAAACTAAACAGTAAAAAGGCTTTTAGGAGACAAACATTGATCCACTCAGCTTTAGTATAATAATAGAAGTGTGTGAAGCGCAAGGTTGGGCTATGTTGAAAATAAACCCGATTTCTTGAGAGTATCTTTTTCAGCCTATGAACTTTTAAACCGAACCTCGTAGTACTGAACGTATATTTTATTAACCTCTCATTCAAGCAGTGATGACATGAAATGTCTCTTAGAAGAGACACAGTAGATAGACAATTAAATTGAAACGACAGTTGAAAGGAATATTATCTAACACCAATATCTCAATGAATATTTATAAGTTCATTACAAGTATCTTTGGGGATTTGCATTTAATTTCACTTTCACTTTTGAAGCTGCAAAGCCAGTATATCCAGGTTCTGCTAGTTTTAATAATTACATTTTAAATATTTCTAGTCTTGCAGATCCATTACTCCTGAATAGTGAGTTCGATCATCTCTGTA
>CM042144.1:123660921-123670921 GCA_023376005.1 Doryteuthis pealeii | reverse complement strand
CGAGAGATTAGGTTTCAGTTACTAGAACACTGTAATATGATATTGACTTGAAAACTTCTCTCAGCAGAGGATGATTTTAATGCTATTTTTCTTCACACACATGCACATGTTTTTATATGTAAAACTTCTATAACGATGCAGGTTTCTATGTATTAGGAACATTTTGTTTTAAGTAAATTTAAAAAAGATCATTTTGATTATATTGTGACAGCTGCCATATCAGCGTGAATTTTCAAAATGTCAAAATTGACATATTTGTTTATTGATTGTAACACTTAAGATGAAAAGAGATAAGCATATTAATTTTTTTATGAAAGATAGAAATGTGAAAGAAACGTAAAAAACGTCTTTAATATATTTACTAACACCTCCGCACGGCAGGATGTGACACAAGGTCAATTTCTTAAGTGGAGTTTAACAAGTTTGAATTCAAAGTTTTCCTTCTCCTAGATTGGTTTCTTAGCTAGGGTTAAAGAAACCAGTCTGACCTACTATTTGCCCACATGCGAAATGCAAACAGCCTCGTCCAGAATTTGAGCTCGGGTCGATGAGACCATTTTCTATGACCCTACCCATTACACCACATGCTCCACTAAGAATGTCTTATAAGAACTGTGGATTATTGGCATATAACCGACATTAAGTCCTTACAATGAATTGGTTTATTCACTAACACTGAATATGCAGCATGGAAAGACAACAACGAAATCGCATGAACAATAAGCATATGTAGTATTTTATATACATACAGTAACAACATGCAAGACTATATACCTTTACAAATTAACATGTCTTAAAAGGTAAATTACACATAATGTTCCAAAAACCAGCATAAGTTTGGCAATACAGCGGGTAATACAACGGATTTATCTCATTTACGTTTGGGGGGGGGGTCTTTATTGCCACCCAGCGGAAATATGATTTATTTCGCCGGTGAGAGGGAAGAAATAGTGTTGATCTGAGCAAAGCAACGACTAAAAGAGCCGCGTTTTATATGTTTGAAGAACTGGGACAAAAAGAGAAAGTTTAAAGGGCCTTAATTCTCACGTGACCAACGGACAAGTTTTCATATCCTATTTTTTTCTGTGTAGAGTTTATATTTACAAAAATTCTGATTATATAAGTATGAATAATTCATTGTTTATTCTTATTGAATTCAGTATGTTCTTGTACAAGTTGAGTAAGTTGGTTGGTGTTTAACGGCATATCAACTCTTGTGGTTTATTTAATGCCAAATTGTTCTTATATATGATTTGCTTAACTTCTTGTGTATTAATGAATACTGGTGGTTGACCCTCAGCTATCACCTTCTAGCATCTATATGATAAAAGGCGACCCGTGTCTGTCATAAGAGAAATTTGAAGTATACGACCAGGACAATCATATAGTTGCTAGGGTTTGACATGAACAACCGATTGTCCATCTAGCCCAAGTAACACTTGGTACTCGGGTCACAGACCACTCAACTACCGCACTCCTGTCTTCAGACATTAAAGGTCACCAACCGACAAACAGGTGGTTCCATAAGGGGTCTTTCTCCTCTACAGAGGTGCAGTTCTACAGAGCCAAACATGAACAAGTACGAAGAAGAAGAAGAAGAAGAAGAAGAAGAAGAAGAAGAAGAAGAAGAAGAAGAAGAATTAAGGAAACAAAATTAGAACAGGAGAAAATTACGAAAGTGAAAAAAAAAAATCAATCTGAAATGTTAAGGATGAACTTTGATCTGAATTTCAGTGTATTAAGTCTGATGATTGTGTTTAATAGAGAAATGTTGTCTGAATGCATTGGCGAGATAAAAAGGTGAGGATGGAAAACAGATATTTATTTTTTATGTTTTTTGATCATTAGGCAATAGACATATTTGATGTATTTACATAATTACAAGAAAAATGGATAAGATAATAAAAAGAAGAAGAAAATAGATAAAGATTGAATCAGAAAAGCTGTTTTTCTTACCAGAGTGGCATGAATGATTTTAAAGCGACTTTGATTTTATATTCGTTACTGGATTCTATCCGAAAACTGAGATTTTAGATTTGATGAACTCAGAAAATACATGACGTCAACGTTGCTTGATAACTGACAGTTTCTCGCCAATTCGATTTTCAAGCCATGTGAATATTTGTGTTTGTTCTTATATATTGTGTGGTGCATCATGGGAAGGACCAATAAATTGATTCTAGTTTAGGCTCGTTGATTCTAGTTTAGTTTGGGGAGCATGGTGAGAAGGTTGGTTATCTATGTATTTAAGGGAGGATGTTCTAATATACTGTATCATTTTTGTGATATGCTATTTTACTTTATTGTGTTTAATTTCATACTTTATTTTTCTTTCCTGGGTTTAATTTGATTTGGTGTTTTTTGATTTTTTAATATGTTATTATTGTTATTATTGTAATATAATTTTTTATTGTTGTTCTTTTTGTTGTTATTATTTTTTTTCAATTTATTTATTTATTTATATGCAATTAAAACTTGTTTTATAAAGTTTTTAGGGATTTATATACATATTTTAAAAATGTATTATCCGGATGTTCATACTACGGAAAAGATAAACAAGAGAAATAATTACAATAAAACCATTTTGTTGACAATTGGCATTTTGATTAACACACAAGGTATTTTATATGGATTATATTGTTTTGAGAAGTGTCAAGCAAGTGTAAATTCTATCATTTCCCACCAGTACTGATCTATGTCAATTATTTTCACCTCATCCAAGAGAAATGGAATCAAACTATCGGAAATTGCCTTTCAAGAATTCCATGATTGTTTCTGTTGAAATGGAGAAATGTAATCTAATTCCCTAAAAGATATCAGACTAATTAGCTACAGCATAGGTTATTTGCTACAAACACACTGCATTCTTCCTTAGGCAGGATTTATTAAAAATAAAATAAAATAAAATAAAAACCAAAAAAAAAAACACGAGTCCTTCCAATTAGGATCGAAAGTTAGACTCAAATTTAAATTCCTGATAGCAAAAACTAAGATAAAAGTTCTCCCTATAAAAAGAAAATATAATTTTGTTTTTACTGCTGACATAAATATATCTTACTATTAATAAAATAAGGGCAACCCGTCGCAGTTGAATGGTTAGCAAACTAGTCTCACAGATCCATTACAACTGAATAGTGAGTTCTATACCCCTGGATGCCCCATACTTATGAACTTGTGTCACATCCTACCCGTGGTGAACAGGTTATGTAAAAAAAAAGAGTACCCCCCATCGGAGTATAATGGTTAGGAAACTAATCTGGCAGATTCATTACTACTGGATGTCGAGTTCAATCCTTGCTGGCAAACGGGTTGGGTAAATACTAATGTTTATTGAAAAAGCCACGATATCCTCATTTTAAACTGAGACTTTTGGATTTAGTTTATGCTGTAACTGAGATGGATGATAGAACACAGAATGTCGGAAACACGTGCTATTTAGAGTGATTATTTATTCCTGTATTTAAGAATACTTTAAAATTCTGCCTGTATTGACTGCTCCTTCTTCTAACACAACCGAAATAATAAATTTTCATTCCAGCAAGTTAACAAAGATTCATAGTCGAAACGGATGTTCTTTGCAATAGATATTCAAAATTTAATGTTATTCAACATCACATTGGCTTCCAAAGAATGTTGATTTACGGAAACTGGCATTCGCGAATAATGTCTTATTCAGAACAGACAGAAATAATTCTTCTATAGTAGGAAATTGTGCCTGATACTTTCACACTATATATAAATACTTTAAATATTAGCTCGATCGTATTCAAATATAAATTTTACCTTTTAACGACATTTTAAGGACGTAATTACATTGATTAGAGAATATGTGAAAGTTTGTAGTGTTGATATTTACCGAGCATTTTAGAAAGTTAACTTTCTTCTATATTTGGCGTTGTGCAGCATTTACATATACGGATTTTTGCGTCGTATTTGTGATAAAGAAAAATAGAAATTAATTCTTTTCATGACAACATAAACAATAAAACAATTATCTTTATAAATAATTATCAGGCAATAAAAACAAGCTATGATACTATCTTGTTAGTCTCTAAAGTAAAAGTAAGTAAAGTCGACGGGGCGGCCTAAAGTCGGTATCAGCCAGTCAGCAAGGGAGTCTATCCCCTTTTCAATAGGGCTAGACCAAGGATTGTTTTAGCATCTGAGGTGGAGCGCCACACCTACCACCAGTTCCTTACTTTACCGCACAGATCCCTGTGCTACTCATACGCTGAGTTGGCGAGGACCGGTATCGAACTAGGAACCTTGTAGTTTCTAGTCGAACGCTCTACCGACTGAGCTAACCCGGGGCTAACAACAAATAAATGAATTAAAACTTCATCTTTAAAGGTTTATCAAACAACAAAACAATGGATAACATTATAAAATTACTTCCTATATATAGAATAAAGTTTGAGTCTGATGGAGAGGGAAATTGAGGATATCTGATATCTTCTATTTGAGTCAATCCTCTCAGAGAGAATTTCTGATCAACTTGTCAAGGAACTGGTCCGTAGGCGTCTATTGAATATAGGCGCCGAAACATTTGGGGCTTCTAGCGAGGATCAAACAGCAGTAATGAATCTGCGAGACTAGCTTGACATTAGGTGATAAATTATGACATTGTTTAAAAAAAGAAAAGAAAACTATTGAAAAGGTGAGTAAATAAATAGTATGAATTGTTTTAATATTAAAATATTGTTTCTCGTAACCAGTTAAATTTGAACACTTCTTGTTTTTTGTCAGTAGAATTGGAAGTTTTCAATTCTATCAGGATGTAAATACTCCACGTAACCACAAAATACTTAAGTCAATTGAGAAAAGAATAAATAAAATTATTTTTCTTTTGGGAGTGTAGACAATGTGATAATACAAAAGTCGGCTGAAAAGTTCATTGACTGACGAAGATACACTCATGGAATGTGACCGAATGAGATTTATTTTTCAACATATCCACTCCCTTGTAGTTCACACCCGTCTTCGATCGGTATTACAATACTTGAATCCCATAGGTAACAATGTCGGGGATCAATGTGGGGATCAAAGTGTAGTATCTGTTCCAGATTCTATGCTTTGACACTTCTTACCTTCTATACCCGGCCTCGGCTGGGGGTCCAGTGTGCTTCGGCCTCTGGACCGGTAAATTACAATTAATAGCATCGATCCAAGGGGGCTATGCCCCCCAGATCCTTGCAATTTTTATGTGCCCACGTAAAAACGAGACCTTGTGTCCAGCCCTCATAAGTGGGATGAGCAGGCAAATACCCCCCCCCCATAGGTAACAATGTCATCAATAGCAGACATGACGTCATCATATGAACTTTTCATCATATTAACTTTTCCACCTTTATTTGTTTGAGAAAACAAAATTACCGAGTCTTAAGTAATTCATCTATATAAGATATTTCAAGAATATATATTCCAACACCAAACCCAAAGCGACGGACAAGATTTCGTGTGTATCATACTGGTGAGGATGATTTATATACATATTTAGTAGGAAGTGCGTGGTGTAATGGTTAAAGTCATAGGAAATGGACTCGTCGCCCCGAGTTCAAATCCTGGACGTGGTAATTGCATTTCACTTAGCGCTAATACCCTTGGAAAAGGTATGGATTCTACTCTCCCTCCAGCTATGGGTAAATAGTAGGGCAGACTGGACTCTTTAACCTTGTTTAGGCAACCGGTCTAGAAGAAAGAAAACTCTGAATTCAAACCTGTTAAACTCTGCTTAAGAAATTGACCTTGTGTCACATCCTGCTCGTGCGGAGGGGTTGGTAAATATGTATATACATATTTACCTAGGGTACCACACGTGGTGAGCTATATTATCAGATCATTGGTAGTGAGTTCGATTCTCACTGGGCAACCCATGCTCCTGGCCTTGTGCTAAGCTTAGTAAATAACTATATAGATATTTACCAAACCCCTCTGCGTGAGTAGGATATGACTCAAAGTCAATTTCTTAAGTGGAGTTTAACAGGGTTGAATTCAGAGTTTTCCTTCTCGTAGACTGGTTGCCTAACAAAGGTTAAAGAGCCCAGTCTGCCCTACTATTTATCCATGGGCGGAGGGAGAATAGTTGGATGTATACTTTTACCACGAGTATTAGCGTTATGTGAAATACAAACAGCTTCATCCAGGATTTGAACTCGGGTCGGTGAGATCATTTTCTACAACGATAATCATTACACGATAATCCGCCTTCACTATAAATGAGGAACAATATAGATCAGAATAAAATGTTCCGTTATGAACTTTTTAAATAGCAAAATGAAAGTCACTGAAAAATGGAATGAGAAATAAATCTTATTACGAGTTACTAATAAAAAGATAATATGTTTTCCTTCACATTGGAGTTCCATATTTCATCATTAATACTTTTTGTAGGTAATGTATCTATCAATCTAATTTCAAATTTCAAATCACGTTCTTTTAATATATATATATATATATATATATATATATATATATATATATATCCTCTTTGTATTACTGTACCGTTGTCCCTTTTTTCCGGGCACTAAAACGATATCTGTAACGTTGTCGTATATCTGGTCACAGTACCCAAAGCGATATACATAACGGGGCGGTGGTGGTGGTGGCGGCGATATATTCACGGTACTAAAAATGTCTTCTTGTTGATAAAAATTACAACGCGAGAAATATGTAGTCACAACTGCTAGCCTTTATTTCCAGGGTAGGCTCGTCTCGTGTGTTCGTATCAGAGAGGAGGAAAGGCAGAGAGAAAGAGAGAGAGAACACTACTTGATTAATGTGACCCCATCCTAGGCACCAAAGGCCCGTCCGTTCCCCTACGCGTCCGAAAGCAAAAAAGAGGCCGGTCCCTTTCTTCATTGTTCCGTCACCACGTGACTTCCGGTTCCGGTCAACACCCGACTTCTGGTTGACACTCAAGTCTCCATTCGGGGTCACGCTACGGTCAAACCATCGTTCATCCTGTTTTGCTCATCACTATTTTTTAAACCTTTATCATCTCTCACTTATTTCCTTCTTCCTCCTTTTTTAATATAGTAGTTCTAGCTCACAAAAGTCAGGATAATATCCCCATCTTGCTACATTACTCGTTTGAACAGAAACCCAAACCAGCACGTTGTTTATTAACCTGAAGAAGATTAAAGACACATACCAAATACATATTTAGTTTCAAATATGTTTTATTACTGTGGATCCATTAATCGAAACACTAAGTGTCGGAACATTTTAGCAAACATCAGTAAATGATCCACATTTTCTTGTTTTCCCCTTCTTACTCATTTTTCAACTCTCTCATTCATTTCATATTTCTCTAGAATTTAATTATATCTTCTACAATTTTAATTATAGTACAGTGGTACCTTGACATATAAGTGTTCCAACTGTCACACGGTCGATTTTCTGCTTGGTGTTTAGAACTAAAATTTGAGGTACGAGCGATAATCTTATGTTAATAAGTTCACTAAAATATTAAATTGAAAAGATTATTACGCCAAAAATAATATCATCAATAAAGAATAAACATAAAACCATATTACAGCACATAATTCATTACATTCTTTTATCTATTTAAATGGGAAAAATTGATTTCGCATACGAGGAAATTGAGTTACGAGAGGAACGAATTCAACTCGTAAGTCAAGGTACTACTGTTCTATGTAAATATTCGAACTGTTTAATACCATATACACACGCACACGCACACATATGCACACACACACACACACACACACATGCACACACATGCACACACAGGAGTTAATAGATATTTACACAAATAGTGATAAGAAAAAGGCGGAATGTCTACATGTGCATATATATATATATTTACCCCCCCCCCACACACACAGGAGCAGGATGTGATACCAGTTCAATTTTTAAGCGGAGTTTAACGGATTTGAATTCAGATCTTTCCTTCTCCTAGATCAGTTACCATACCAAGGTTAAAGAGCTCAGTATGCCCTATTATAAGGAGAATAGTTACATTCATACCTTTTCATTAAGTATGTTAGTGCTATGTGAAATGTAACTAACCTCGTTCAGGATTTGAACTCGTGTTTCCGTGTCCATCTCTTATGACAATAGCCATTACACAACGAGTACGTTTAGATTTTCGTATAGACCAGTAAAAAAGAGATACATTTCAATCAAGTATCCTGGTTTCATTCGGCTCAGCTTGGTAATTTGAATTTTCGGCTAGTTCATCTTGTTACCTGCAAGAAAGTTGAAGTGCATTAGAAAGTTCATAGCAGTTAAACTCTTGTCTCTTTAAGACAAAAAACTCTTTGTGATAATGTTGTATTCCACTGGGCACCATTTTCACGAATGTAAAATCTAAATCTATATCTGACTGTTGTCTGTTCGAAAATCTTGAAAAAAAAGTTGAAAGAAACTCACATTTCGTGGAAAAAGCATTCATATTCATTGAGATCTGGCGTATATAAACTTCTTTCAGTGATACTGTTTTATACCAGGCTCAACTCTTGTTTTCTTCGTCTCCATTGTAGAACGAGATATCATGATAGAACAATGTTTTGGAAAACGGGTCACGCTGACCTAGCTCTAAGCATTTTATATCATTTGGATTTGGTACTTGCTGTGCAGCAGTTGCCGAAGTAAAGTAAACAGGTTGGTCATTTTAAACAAGTGGACACAAATCTGTTGTATGTTTAAGCTCCCTTCATGAATTTGAAAAGCTGAAATTCACCGGAAAGCTGGTTGCTGTTGATGTATTGTCCCTGTTGGAATTGGTAACTTCATTGTTCAGGGAGAATTCAAAGCTGACCAAAGTCACTTCAAACCGAATCATTATTGATTTGCAACTTGTAAATGAATTAAAGAAATTCTACTCTTTTCGTTTTTATGAGTTCTTATGGTACACAATCCCTCAGATTGCATCTTAGCAAACATGTCCACTGTGGTAGGATGCTCCAATAATAATTGTGAGTACATAGATTAAGAAAGAGAGAAAAAGGGTGAGACGTGGCAAATAGTGGGTTAAAGAAAACCAACGGAGTATGGAGAGAGAGAGAGAGAGAGAGAGAGAGAGAGAGAGAGAGAGAGAGAGAGAGAGAGAGAGAGAGAGAGTTTGTTTGCATGTATGAGACACAATAACCTACATTATGAATAAGAACCTGTATGTCGGTCTCAAAATTTATTAAGTTGCCCTAAAACTTCAAAAAACGGATGTTGGTAGTAGGACAGTAGATGTTGAATATTACCACCTGTTACAGAAAGCAGTCTAGCAATGTCGGGACTGTCATAAAAGTATTTCATCGAAGTTTTCCGTGAGAACAGGGAAGAGGTTTGGAAACAAAAATTAAAGGGATAGAAACTAACTATCTATCTATCTATCAATATATATATATATATATATATATATATATATAGAGAGAGAGAGAGAGAGAGAGAGTTTTTATGAGTTCTTATGTTAATTGATGATGAATTGCAATCGGTTTAATACTTTTTGCATAAAAAAAAAAACGTATCACAGCACCAACTTCACACTTAGCAAAAGCCTCTATCGGGAACTCCATCAGAAATAACTGCCAAGCTAAGACTGAGCTGGTGCATTCACAACAAACACAACAGTGTTGCCAATAGCTGCACGAACAGTTTCTCTGCGGCACCAGAACTTTGGAGATCTTACTTTTGGGATTATCCTCGTATGACAACAAACTCGAGTAAGAGTGGGATTTTTAAATGATCAAATATGAAGTATAAAAGAACATTGAAAAGCAGATTTGTTTTTTTGCGGGAAACAATCTTAACAACAGATGGCAGATAAGTAGAAATATAATCTAGTCCAACCCATTATTCAACAAATTGATTCAGTTGTAATGGATGTGTGAGACTAGCTTGCTAACCATCACACGACGATGGGATGTCTCGCTATATACTCAACCTGTTTGTCACAGGTAGGATGTGCCACAAGGTCGCAAGTATGGGTAATCTAGCGAGGATCAAACTCTCTATTCACTAGTAATGGATCTGCGAGACTAGC
>CM042144.1:123568421-123653421 GCA_023376005.1 Doryteuthis pealeii | reverse complement strand
TGTAACCGAAACTATATTAGTATACAAGTCACAATTCCGTTTGTTATATACATCACATTCTCCACGATTTTATTTAAACCTCAATTATTAATAAAATTGTTTTACATCATTAAGACTGTTGACTATATCTACATACTCATAACATGCAATTGTATTTATATATACAAGAAAATATCGGTTTACAGTGTGAATGGGAAGGCTAATTTGCATATTGATCTTAAAAATTTGATTTTAATAAATATATGTTTAGCATTATTGATTTCTAATAGTTTGGTTTTATTTTATTGAATATGAGCAAAAATCTCGGGGATAAATCTTAAAAGAAATCCCTTAACAAGAAGAAATATCTGTAATTTTATTCTTAACTTCCTATTTTAACTAAATAGTTAAATTAAGAAAATTTACCAATGAAAGTCGGGAGTAAGGGAAAATGGTGGAACAGTTAGTTTCAAAGTTGTTCTATTTTCCGATTATACCCCCTCTGTTCCAAATATTTTTATCTGAATTCGTATTCAGTTTCATTAGCCTTTCTAATTTAACATGATATTTTATTATATTAAAACTTAAATACTTGTACCCGGAGGGTGCATATATTTGCTAGTAACAGTAAAATAGGTGTCGTATTCTGTTTTGCGACTTGTGAGCCGTGTAATAAGGTCCATCCGATGCACCCATAAAACGCCTAGAAGTAATCTATATGATACTAGAACCGGCTACCCGGTATCGCCTGGGCAGATCCATTATTACTGAATCACGAATTGGATCATCGCAGGATGCCCCATTAAAATCCATATGTAAGAAAGACCTTGCGTTGACCCGGCCTAGTGGGCCGTCAGAAAATAACTGCATAGACACCATGAAAAGAAAAAAATCAAGATCTGGTGATAGTAAATGTTTATATATATTTACTTTGTCGTTAATTGTTTTATTTTTGGAGTTTCCATCCATACACACAACTGTCCTTTATATCTTATTATAATGGAGATTGTGTGTGTTTTCTGTCTGTAACCGAAACTATATTCCTACTCAAGTCACAATTCTCTTAGTTATAGACATCACATTCTCCATGATTTTATTTTTATTTAACCTCAATTATCAATAAAATTGTCTTACATTATTAATACTGTTAACTATGTCTACATATTGACAACATGCAATTATATTTATATATACAACAAAATAGCGGTTTACAGTGTAAACGGGAAGGCTAATTTGCATATTAATATTAAAAAATCGTATTTAATAAATATGTGCTTAGTATTATTGATTTCTAACTGTTTGGTTTTATTTCAATGAATATAAGCAAAAATCTCTTCAATGAATCTTAAATGAAATACATTAACAAGAAGAAATAACTGTCATTTTATTCTTTACTTCCTCTTTTAACTAAATACTTAAATTAGAAAAAATAACAATGAAAGACGAGAGTGATGGAAGAGTAATTTTCAGTTGTTCCATTTTTTATTATACTCCCTCTGTTTCAAATCTTTTTATCTGTATTCTTATTTAGTTTCATTAGTCTTTCTAATTTAATATAATATTTTATTACATTAAAACTTAAATACTTGCACCCGGAGGGTGCATATATTTGCTAGTATGTATAAATAGATAAATACATCAACTGGATTGTTGATGTATTGATATAAACTTAAGATTCATGCTATAATAACTAAGTTGTCAAAGGAAAACAGGCCACAAGTTTGTCATTTTATTTCTCTTTCGTTATTGAAGACATCTTTAATCGAGAAGGGGGAAAATTTCAATACTAAATTGTCTATTCCAACACCGACTGTGTGGGGGTCACCGTGGAGTGGCAACTAATGTATTGAACTGCAACATCTCTCTTATATTCCCTAATTGATTCTATTATAGTTTGATTTTTCTGCTTAGTTATTTATTTAATGAAACATTTATTTTTGAATTAATTGTTGAATTTAAAGTCACACTTGTAAGAAAATCAGGTTATATATATATATACATATATATATATATATATATATATATGTAAAAATGGAAAAGGAATTGAATCCGACAATATGAGGAAAAAATGAGTAAAGAAAAGAAAAGTAAATGGATAAAATGAATTTAATCAATCACTTACACATGTGTTTCGGTCAGTTTATGTGTGTGAAAATATTTCGCACACATACAAGAATCGACCTTCATCAGAGTGAATATTTATTTTTATGATAAAAATTCGTTGGGAATTTTTTCCCAACGAATTTTTTTCATAAAAAGAAATATTCACTCTGATGAAGGTCGATTCTTGTATGTGTGCGAAATATTTTCACACACATAAACTGACCGAAACACATGTGTAAGTGATTGATTAAATTCATTTTATCCATTTACTTTTCTTTTCTTTACTCATTTTTTCCTCATATATATAATATATATATATATATATATATATATATATATATATATATTGAACAAAAGCAAGTGTATACATATACAAAGGTCTTTCTTTTTCACATTTGGGGATTCCCTGTGGCGTAATGGCGAACGGGTTGGACTGCGACGTCGTAGTAAGAAAGTTCGAACGCCAGTCGTACTATTACGTTCACTTTCGGACTAATAACTTTAGGATAAGTAAGAACATCCTTGTATCCAAACTATCGGTTAAATAGTACCACTACTATTCTTCTACAAGGATTGCTTTGGCATTAAATAACCTACAAAGGTTGATATACTATTAAACAAAGAAACCAAACCAAACCAATACAACACTGACGATATTCAATTTTTTCAAAGTTATCTAGTTTCTATAAAGAACTGAGGGTTCACTCGTCGTGCAATGGTTATCATCGTATGAACTGGATTATACGACCTGATTTCACATCCTGGATAAGGCTGTTTTCATTTCACATAACTCTAATGCATGCATCCACATATCCCACACCTGTGAGTAAATGGTAGAGCAGACTGAGCTCCTTAATCTTTGTATGGCAACTAGAAGATCGTATAGTCTAAGAGAATGGAAACTAAATTCGAAGCCGTAAAAGTCCTCTTAAAAATTGACCTTGTGTCTCCTCCTGCTCCCGCGGAGCAGTTGATAAATACACGCAAAGGATGCATCGTTCTGTTTTTTTTTCTTTCATATTTTTTATATTTTATTTTTCCTATTTTTCCTATTTTATTTTTCCTATTTTTCCTATTTTTCCTATTTTATTTTTCCTATTTTTCCTATTTTATTTTATTTTAAGAGAAAACCTGCTGAACACATCAAGGCATAATCATGTTTATGTTTTTTCTAACAACTGTTCATGCATTCCTTTATCCCCATCTGAAGCGTATTCAAGGGTATCGGTGCTATGAGAAATGCAAATAACCTCGTCCAGGATTTGAACTTATCTCGTTGTTTCCATTTCACCTCCTCCTGTGTATAGAGAAGATCTTGGTGGTTTTGTTTTATGGCATATCAACCCTCTCTTGGGTTATTTAATGCTGAATCATGTCCTTTTGATAAACTAAAGGACTCGGGTTGCTTACAGTACCTACTTTTGCTTAAGTGGTCACCCAATTAAGTATTGAACAGATTCATCACTGCTCAATTAGCAAGAACCAGTGCTTTCAGCTAGACTTGACCATAATAGTAGTCATATATTAATACTAAAAGTATCTTGATAAAACATGAGATTTGATGTTTTATCTCAGATTTTTTGTGCCATTATAGTATGTGGCCTTACTTTTTGATTCTGTTATAGTATGTGGCCTACCCGGTTTGAATGTGTCCTACCCCAGTAAGAGTATATTTATAGATATAAGTATAAAGCAATTTATTGAAACTAATTATTTTACACATCTATTAATAATGGAGATTCGCTTCCGGTTTTTGTCTGTAACAAAAACTGCGTCACTGCTTACGTCACATTACCCAACACATAATCCAAGGTCATAACATAGAATAAATATACTCAAAATGTGAGCATGCAACGTTAGACAATCCTCATTGTTTCAATGAATAGATGCCCGGTGTTATATATTTATATATAGATTGTTTTATTCTAATATAATATTTAAAGTTATCGGAACTGTTTCCATTTCAAATTGTCTTTCTTTCTTTTTTTTTTTTACTCCTTTAATAAATTTGACGATTTTACATACTTATGGTACACACTCTATGACATTGAATTTTCAGCTCCCATCCCCTCAGGTAATATCTTTCAAAAAATTATTTTTACATCGCCATGAGGGTGTATTTTTATTTTGCTAGTATATCTAATTTCAAGACATGCAATTCAGTCATAAGCTGTATATAGTAATTTAGAATTTGTATTTCAGCACGTTTATTGTTTTTCTAAATTCAGATTCTTGGGTGAATTTTCACACAGAACAACGTTCAAACTTTAAAAAAAGAAAACATAAATTTCCAAAGGATCTTATCATACTTAATAATTTTAAACTGAATTTATCTTATCACTGTCAACACTTGACTTTTCCCTTCTTTTCCGAATGTGATCAGCATATGTCTCTTGACAGATTTTCCGAGCACACATACAATAATATGACCCTATGTCCACAGGGTACGTCCTTACTGATAAGCAGTGGAACTAAGCGGGACTGATACGACTGAATATAAAGAAAAAGAAGAGAAGTTGGTTTCTCATCTAATTGAACGAAGGAATGTCTGTATACTCATCTTTTCAAGATGATCACATCCATCAAAAAAGAAATATTGTTAGATAATGAATATATTCACGTTCAAGTATTAGCATGCGTGTACAGACGGAAAACCCATTAAGAAGAAAAGGGGTTTCTTATACATGAATTAGTTGTTAGTAGTTTTTATCTGTAGTAGGTGAAAGGATTTTTAGATAAGGGAAACATCTTTAACCTGGTTGATAAAGCGTCTGAATCCGTGCCATATTCGCATGTTTTAAATTGATGATAAGAACGATATTCATTTAATTTTTGATAATGTCATTTTGGTCATACCCGTTCGCCATTTCCCGCCTTTAGTTTGAAATCGAGTATTTCTACAAATAAATGACTTTCATTTGATATCAATGATTAGGATAGAAAAAAAAAATTGTTTTTCAATTTTCAGCTGCAAAGATATAACACTCAATAAAACATCCGACATTTGGTATGACGACCCACGTGATAAGATATTTTGATACTTATAATTTGTAAATAAAGGAAGCGCGTGGTATAATGGTTAAAGTAATGGAAATGGACTCGACGCCTCGAGTTCAAATCCTAGACGTAGAAATTGCATTTTTCACTTAGCGCTAATACCCTTGGGAAATGTGTGAATCCTACTCTCCCTCCAGCTATGGGTAAATAGTAGGGGAGACTTGGCTCTTTAACCCTGGATAGGTAACCAGTCTAAGAGAAGGAAAACTCTGAATTCAAACCTGTTAAATTCCGCTGAAGAAATTGACCTTGTGTCACACCCTGCTGGTGCGGAGGGGTTGGTAAATATATATAATTTGTAAATACTTATGATTTACGTCCCATCCTGGTGTTATGGTTAACAAGATAATCTCACAAATCTATTACAACAGAATAACGATTTCGATCCTTGCTGGATGCCCATACTTGTGACCTTGTGTCAGATCCTAGCCGTGGCGAACGGGTTGGGTAAATACCAAGGCGTCCCATCATGGTGTAATGGTTAGCAAACTAGTTTCGCAAATCAATTGCTACTGAATAGCGTGTTCGGTCCTCGTTTGATGTCCCATACTTGCGACCATGTGTGTCCCCCCCCCCCGTGGCGAATGGGTTGAGTAAATACTGAGTACGGTGCTCCGTAGAATGTAGACTCAATATAAATACATCAAACGAGCAGATTTTCTCATAGCGGATATACTTGAAATAAGCTTAAATTAAACAATGTGCATAAAAACGAAACACGACATAGGAAAAAAACAGAACGAGAAATAGAAAGGTCATCTGGTACAACACACCATTCCATTTACAGGTAAAAAAAAAAAATAACCACACTTTATAATAGAAATTTAACAAAAACAATTTAAAAACTAGTTTTTCTTGTACAGACAACATAAAAAGGATAATTGGAAAAAAAAGACAATAGTAAGATGATAAACAAACACACACAAAAAATAAAAATAATGAGAAGAATAGACAAGACAATGTAACTGCAGAAGCCCTAAAATGTACCCCACAAAGGTAAGGTGCTTAACTAAAGGTGTTATTTACCAATCCTCAGCGACATCTACCCAAAAGCCAAACCTAACTAAATTTAGACCCATCCCTGTCAAGGTTGTTGGAAGTATTCCGATATAAGATGTGCTCTAATTACCCACCTGGATTTATAGACTAGCCAAGGTCATGTGATTGACTCCTGTAGCCAATCACTAAACATACTGCGTGGAAGACACACTATTTAACCGCCCACTGGTTATAATTACAAATGCGCTCACTGAAGACGGACATAAGATTACCGGACCTTTACTAATACTCAGGAAGGACTCTTTACCAGAGAAACCAAGAGATTCATTATCGAGGGACTCTTTACCAGGGATGCACAAAATCAGAATTTAAGACACTCCTTCTCTAATATTAAGCTAAGAAATGTAAAAAAAAAAATCTATTTAGTTATATTGGGATTTAAAGGATCAAAACATTACACCAGTTTCTTTTATGGGATATCTTAAGGAAATCAAACGTATTCAGGACCCTAAATTACATGTGCTTCCTGTGCCTACACGGAAAATGAGGCATAATTAGGTTCCCATATAAGAAAAACTTATTAAATAATAAAATTGAATCGACTGGAAATTGTAAACACAGATTCAATCGATTGAACTAAAATAAAATTAAAAATACCCTTTTAACCTATAGCTGAAAACACTAGCTACCTTCTGGAATAATTATTTACTGAGAGATGTATAATAGCTCTAGACTAGGAAGATTGTTTTTTTTTCTGGGGTGAGCGCCACACCTACTGTAATTTCCCAGATGCTTTACCACACAGATCAATTACCCAAGCTGTGCTACTCATGCGTTGAGTTGTCGAGGACCGATATCGACAGATAATCGAACATATGGAAATCTTCTATCTGATAAGAGAAAACATGAATTCTTCCAAGCTATAGCCGTATTAGTACTACTGTACGGCAGCACCACTTGAACTTTAACGAAAAGCTAGATGGGATCTATACAAGGAAGCTGCGTCTGTCCTGAACAACTCCTGGAAGCAGCCCCCCCCAAAAGCAATTTTTCGGTCGCTTACCTCCTATCACACAATCCATCCAACTAAGACGAACAAGACATGCTGGACTATGCTGGAGAAGTAAGGACGAACTCATAAGTAACGTTCTCGCGTGGAGACCTACACATGGACACACCGGTTTGGGCTGACCAGCAAAAAAACTTACACATACACATAACAACTCTATGTACGAGCCTGTTTGCATTTCACATCTTACTTGGGAAAGGTACGAGTCCAAACATTCTCCCTCCAGCTATGGGTAAATAGTAAGGCAAGTTAGACTATTTAACTTTGGTATGGCAAACGGTATTGGAGAAGGAAAGTTCTGAATTCACACCTGCTAAACTCCGCTTAAAATTTGACTTTGTGTCACATCCTGTACATGCGAAGGGGTTGTGTTAATATCTACAATAGCTATGTGTCAACACCGCATTCCGTGCTGAGGACATGTCAGGAGCAATGGGCGATAGGAACGGGTTTACGCGCAAGAGAGAGAGAGAGAGAGAGAGAGAGAGAGAGAGAGAGAGAGAGAGAGAGAGAGAGAGAGAGATCATGGAATTCGTTCTGCCAGGAGAACTTGGTATATATATATATATATATATATATATATATATATGTGTGTGTGTGTGTGTGTATGTTTGTATGTGTGAGTGTGTGAGAGAGTGAGTATGTATGTGTGTGTGCATGTGTATGTGTCTACGTGTGTGTGTATGTGTGTAAGTGAGAAATACATCTGTAGTTGTGTTATCACTAATCTATATATTCTGCTGAAAAAAAAATCTCCAAGGATAAGACTGACACGAGAAGTGAAAAGAAAATATACAATCTATTCCGTTGTGAGTTCTGTTTTAGTTGACATATTTAAATAGTCTTATAAAACTATAATATAAAAACTCAAGGGTTTTTTTTAATTTTTAATGTCCCGTCTCATCTGTTTTGTCACTTTGAAAAACAGCATTTTTCTTCTTTTTTTTTTCTTTTCCCGAACTTTCTTTCTTTTTTTTTCTTTTTTAGATGGTATTCACCACAGCCCATGTGTCTTGAGATACACGATGCTTAAGCAGAGCAATTGAACAGGAAATCGAATTGTTTGACCAAATCAAAAGAAGAAACATCGTACTAAGAACATCCAAGAGAAGAGATACGACTTGTAAATGTAATGAAATCGAAAGTTCTTCTCCAAGAACAAATAAAAATGAAAACAAAATTCTTTGACTTGGTCTCGTTTTTTTTTCTTCTTTCTCATTGACGTTTTTTCTGTTGGTTGTTTTCAACAAGTCACTGTCTTGATTTCGCCTTTCGGCATCATCGCTATAATTATCTGACTCTGTAAATAACCAGTGTTGTTGTTTTAAGTTGTCTTGGTCGCTTCATTACCGACGTCGAAAACAGTTGTAAAAATCTGATGGCCTGCTAACATATATAATCTATCAACCTTCTTTATCTTTATCTTTCTTATTTTCTCCTATGTGTTTTTATTGTAGTTTGTTTAGATGTTTCTGCTCGATGATTTATTTAGCGTAAAATTTATGTTGGAATTAATTGTTGAATTCAACGTCAAGCTGGAAAGAACAGCAAGTAATATGTATCCTGAACAAAACCAAGTCTATACATATACAAAATTATTTCTTTTTCCCACTGTACGAGTGTCCGTGGCGCAGTAGCTAACGTACTGGATTTCGACTTCGTAGTAAGCGAGTCCGAATCTCAGTCGCACTATTACGTTTATTTTCAGAGGGGTTCTCATATCTTAGGAAAAGGTAAAAACCGCATAATCCCATCAAATAGTACCTCGACTGTTCTTTTACAAGGATGGATTTGCATCAGGTTGAAATTGATTTTTTAAAAAATTAGAAAAAGAGAGTGAAAAAGAAAAACTAAAGAGAAAATAAAGAGAAGGAAAGCGGCAAATTTAAAAGTATTCTATTTTATCTCAATTTTCTTATAGCAATTCATTCAGGCCATTAAATTACGACAAGTAACCATGTGAATAGAAAGAAATGTTCCTCGTTGGCATAGATTGACGGCTCGAGTAAGTTGTGATAAAAAGTAATTAAATATTCAAATGAAAGTGAACACCAATACAGATTAATGGAGGAAAAGGTTTAACCACAAAATAGAAATAAATAAAATATGTTTCTTGATATTACTAGTTTAAAATAATCACAATTATGGCACCGGGAGAGCACAAGAATAGAACAAAGGATGAATTTAAATAATCTGAATTAACCTTCTGCCAACCAACGACTCTTCGTAGCTCAATTGATAGAGCAGTTGGTCTAACAAGACTTCTTTGAAACAAAGAAGATGTGAATTTGAATCTATTCAACAGCGCATCTTTTATTATTTTTAATTCGCGCAGTTGCTAGTTGTCCGAAATTTATGGAATTAATAAGTTGCGCCAAAAAAGCAAAGAAAAGATAAAAACAAAAATTCTAGTCAGAATTAATGGCTGAAAATAGTTAACCTAAAAAATTATTTGCATCTTGTGTTTCTTGAAACTGATTAATGTTTCGTTTTGTTTCATTCATTATTGGTGAGCATTTTGTTTCTGGATATAATGACAGGTATTAATTGACTGATTGATTGGTTGGTTTTAATGGCTCGTCAACACGTCTAGGCTTATTTTATGCCGGGAGGTAAATTGTGAGGGATATTCATATTTATTATGTTTTTCCAGGGTTTTAAAAAAGAATTTGACAGTAAGTTGCCTGCATTTGTTTGTTGCTAAATGGATTCGGAATCGTTTTAAGGGGTAAGTTTATAGGATAAATTGTTATCTTTTTTTGGTATAATTTCATTTCTTTCAGGAAGGAAAAATGTCATATATACTGATATTTGTAAATATAGCTCTCATGTTGTCCGTGTTGTAAAAACGTCGTCTAATAATCGCAAAATCACCACATTCTATTTGAATGTGTTTAACAGTATAGGTTGTTTGATTTGCTATGAATTCAGGCTGGTTTTCTTGTTTAAGTAAAAAGGGTGTGTGTGTAGTGTGTTAGTCTTGTGTAACCTATACGTAGTCGGGATATAGGGACTTGTTCTTTCTGGATTTTCTGAAGCATGGTTTTCATTCTCCTATATTGGATTTTATTCACTTAGCGCTAATACCCTTGGGAAAGGTATGAATCCTACTCTCCCTCCAGCTATGGATAAATAGTAGGGCAGACAGGACTCTTTAACCATGGTTAGGCAACCGGTCTAGGAGAAGGAAAACTCTGAATTCAAACCTGATGAACTCCGCTTAAGAAATTGACCTTGTGTCACATCCTGCTCGCGCGGAGTGGTTGGTAAATATATATATATTGGATTTTATTGAGAAGAGTTTGTTATGTATGTTGTTACATCAATTTTGCTGCCATTTCTTTTTCTTTTTTTTTTATAGAAGAACATATTGATTTTGGGTTCAAGTCTATATATAAGATTTTGAATCTGTTGTGAGCCATTTTTAGTGCTGATTTAGCCGCTGTCAGCTTTGTCATTTACTCTTATTCTACATTATGAGGTTTCTATTATTCCTAGAAATGTCTTTAAATTACAATTTTCTGATTTCGCACGCCTCTAATAAAACCAAATTAGCTTCTAATTATATATATATTAATATATATTGAGATATAGATATTTCATTAATGTAATTTCAATTATCTGAAAATATTAACGTGAAAATATTAATATGAATGTATTGGTTTGAAACGTTCAAATCAAATTAACTATTTTTTCTTTTAGCTAATAAAACTGACACTCACCCCCAAAGAAGTGTATTTGATTTCATAAATCTAAAAATATATCTCGCAACCTTGAGACGTATAGGGCTGCAGCTACACCACGTCTGGGACAGTGTGGTTTCGTCGCAAGTAAACTTTTAAAATTCAGCTTTTTTCCTTCTCATAGATCGGTTGCTTTAGCAAGACGAAAGAGCCATGTTTAACATAACTGGATGGAGTATAAGAGAGAAATTCATGCCTTTACCAAGCAAATCAATCAAATAAGAATTAACCCATTAGATCCTTTGAAGTTATTTTATTAAAATACAGAAATAGTATATCATTAACTTTAATATATATATATATATATATATATATATATATATATGTGGAAAAATATGAAGACCTACGTGAACAATGCGCCAGAAACGGATGGATCACGGATGTATTTCCCATTGAGGTCGGATGTCGGGGGTTTATTGCCAACTCAACCTCGGCATTTTTGTCTAAACTTGGACTTTTTCTACCAGACAAGAGGAAATACTTAAATAAGATCCAGGAGAAAGCTCTAACCGCATCAGCGTGGATATGGCAGTCCTATTTTGTGACATCAAACCGACAAAGTCTGGTGGTATCGTGAGATACTGCTGGGGGCGCTCTGGGTTAGTGGTAATGATGCTTCGGCCCCGAAACCATGCCTGAACCCAGAGTCATCATCTGATGAAGGCTTTGTTGGTTGCAATGCTACTGTGTAAATAGCAGTCATTGTATGAAGATTATATATATATATATATATATATATATATATATATCAGTGTTATATACCCCTTTACTCGGATGTATATATGGCGGGTGAAAGACAGAGTATGAGACATGAGAGGTTCTTACTTGTTTTCTCTGTCTACGCGTCCCTGCAGCTAATTCGTCGATCATTTCCCCAGGGCTGATTCTGTGGGTTGTTTCTCCAGGTTGATTTCTTCGGGCTGGGTATCTGTGCATTCTTATTTTAATTAATCAACAAGACTTTGTTGTTATCCTTTAAGTCTTTATTAAACAACAACCCCCACACCAGGACCCAAGCGGATTGAGGGACGACATCTCGGTGAGACAGACTTTTGCGCACGCTCACTCTGAATTTCTAGTTGCAACTAATCTAAAGACTGGCGCATGCCCTACTGGCGCGTTTATTTGAGGGGTAAAGTAAAATATTATTACCTGCCAATAACGCTAACCGATGGTAATTTTCCACTCATCCCCCATTATTTTTAATCTAACGAACTCTGATTCAAAATTTATCTAACTACAGTACGTACATAATTCATAAGCTACTTGTGAATTATGTAACATTAGTACATAACATTCAACTCTGTTTCTCATTTATTTCCTACATTAATTATGCTTCGCACAAAATCTCAAGAATATATTATATACATATAAATAAATAAATAAATATAGAACACACACACACACGCACACACACACACACCACACACATACACACACACACACACACACACACACACACATATACATATATACATATAATATATATATATATATATATATATATATATATATATATATAATATACATACTGAAAATTAGACTAATCATATATATATATATATATATATATATATATATATATATATATATTATTTATATTTTCTGCTTGAAGGGAATTACAATGCGTATATCGTATAAAATTCGATAATTATTGAAAATAATCATGACAAGCAAACTCGGAGAATAACGCGCGCGACGTGGTAGCCCAGAGGTAGAGTTTCTGACTCTTCGTGCTGGGTTCTCGGTTCGATCTCTGTCGGAGTGAGATCGTAGGTATACACCGCTGTTGAGACTTAATAAAGTTGAAACAGCTGTACGGTGTTCCACGTCGCGCGCGTTATTCGCCGAGTTTGCATGTCATAATTATTTTCAATAATTATCGAATTTTATACGATATACACATTGTAATTGCCTTCAAAAAATATAAATAATGATATACTTTATTTAACAATGCTTCCAAAAGCAAATTATCAAATTCCATTATATATATATATATATATATATATATATATATATATATATATATATAAGTTAAAAGAAAGGAAATGAATCCGACAGTATGAGTATGAAAAGGTGGAATGAAAACATCACACAATGCTGTTAAAGAGAAAACAATTTATGATATAATCATAGCTGATACTGATCAATATTTCGATTTTACAAAAATCATCATCAGAGCTCATTCACTCCGTGGTGTTTGGGTCGGAGAAGAATGTCAAATCAGTTCACGAACAAAAAAAACTTTTTTGCAGAATTAAGGTTTTTTTTGTTTGTGAACTGATTTGACATTTTTCTCCGACCCAAACACCACGGAGTAAATGAGCTCTGATGATGATTTTTGTAAAATCGAAATATTGATCAGTATCAGCTATTATTATATTATAAATTGTTTTCTCTTTAACAGCATTGTGTGATGTTTTCATTCCACCTTTTCATACTCATATATATATATATATATATATATATATATATATATATATATATATATACTACTTGACGTAAAGTGGTTTTTATTAAAGATAAAGAACAAAACAGTTTAGCTATTACAATTTATTGCAATTATTTAATTACCAACTTTTATTATTGATATGTATAAAGATATTTTATTCACAAAGTAGCTCAGTCGGTAGAGCGTTCGGCTAGAAACCACAAGGTTCCTACTTCGATACCGGCCCTCGCCAACTCAGCGTTATGAGTAGCACAGGGATCTGTGCGGTAAAGTAAGGAGCTGATGGTAGGTGTGGCGCTCCACCTCAGATGCTAAAACAATCTCCTTGGTCTAGCGCTAGTGAAAAGGGGATAGACTCCCTCGCTGATTGGCTGATATCGACATTAGGCTGCCCCGACGACTTTACTTTTTTTTTTTAGTAATGAAATTCTACTCGCAAACACGCACGCACATAATTAATTGAAAGGTAATGTTACTACAGTATAACTACAATTATCACAGTTGAAATCTTACTCGGCCATCTTATTGAATACACAAACCAAAATTGTAAACTAAAGGTACATCTACTGGTACATTTAAAACGAGATACGATATTCGATATCGAGTTGCATACCAGAGATTTCTACAGGAACACAATCAATTTCTCTTCTGCCTTAGTTTAGATAACACCGAACTAGTTTTTCAGACTAACGTTTCGACATATACTATTACTTACTTGCAATGCAAAAATTAAACACGTACTAAAAGTCAGTATATTAATTTATACTGAATTTATTTTGTTAACTTTATTTTAACGAAACGGTCTCGATATATTTATCAACACCTCACACGAATAGGATGCGATAGAAAGTCAATTTCTTAAACGGAGTTTAACAGGTTTGAATTAAGAGTATTCCTTCTCCTAGACTCATTGCCACACCAATGTTAAAGACCCTAGTCTGTCCTACTATTTACCCAGGGCTAGAGGGAGAATAGTTGGATGTATACTTTTTTGAAAGGTATTAGCGCTATGTGAAATACAAACAGTCTCGTCCAGGATTTGAACTCGGGTAGCCAAGTCTATTTCCTACGACGATAAGTATTACTCAATATGCCTCCACGGTCTATATAGCCAAAGACCTCGGTTCGGCCTAATGATGTACTTAGAGAACATTGTAAAAGGATAAAAAGACGAACGAGAAGGGGAGAAGAAGAAAGAGAGGTTCTTAAATGAGTAGAAAAAATGACTTCCAATTTAGTCGATATTATGGAGATTGTTACAAAAGCAAAATATAGTAAAAAAAAAAAAAACATGTTTTGGAGATATTTTTGATCGATTTACCCAAGATGCAAGACTCTGAAAACAGAAACTTGTTGTTAAAAAATTGAAAAATAGAAAATGTCCTCCTAATGTCATAACAAGTTTTAAAATTTACAACGTATTTGTGTTTCTCATCAAAATATAATTGTGTAATTTGAAGCAATACACAAACTGTTATTTGTCTTTCATTTCAATACCCAATAACTCATCTTCAATTTTCACATAAACACAAGGGATGTCATCAGAGAAGAAAAAAATGGAAATTTTCCAGATAGCATATCCGTCGAGAGTACAATAAAATGCTACTTTATATAACCATACAAGTGTATTATATAATAACTAGCATAATACCTGTAAAAAATGTGGAATTATTTATGAGTCAGCGCCTCTGCCTTGGACCACAATATCTATGTGCTCATCAAAATGTATTTCCACGGCAATCTGCATATGATCATCGTTGTATCTGTACGCCCTGCCTAGGATTAAAGTGTCGTTCCCAATAACATTTGTCTAGGATCAGAGTGTAGCATACATATTTACCAAACCCCTCCACACGAGTAGGATGTGACATAAGGTCAATTTCTTAACATTACCTTTTAGTTTATGTACGTGCGAGTAGAATTTCACCACAACTTTGTGAGATGCCATTAAAACAAAGACACCAAACTAAAGCTGAAGGCAAAATACGGAAAATTAACATTTATCAGCAAGAAAAATGAAATTGGCAAGATGTATACAACTTTCAACTAAATAACTTTGCATTCACTGTGCTAATGACCTTAAAAATACATGAATCCTCTCCATCTTACCCACCAGCTACGGGTAAAGCAGTAGGGCAGACTGGGCTCTCTAGCTTTGATAGGACAATTATGAATTCAAACACTCAGTGAACATGTTATTGGTCAGTGATAAAGAACAAGGTCTGTTATTAATGACGAGAAATTATAACCACACAAATAAAAACATAAGCACGTCCATTTCTGAAAAGAAACTCTGATGATGAAGTTCATGCTTCGAAATCGATAAGACAAAAATAACATCTTTTTGTTTTTATTTTTCATACGCATTGTATTGGCCTTCAAAATATTAATATATTGGAAAATTAATGATTTTAATTTTCATTTAGTTCACTTGATGAGGCATTAATAACATTTCAGACATTCTGCTAGAACATGCATTCGAAAATTATGTGCAGCATTCTCGGTACTAATAGCATGGACGATGACAGAATAAATGGAAAAATCAGGAATTCGTGACACTGACAGGTTAAAGAATGATGTGGACCTAGAAAGAAACAACATAACTACTATACACGTAATTAAGTATTCATATTTACCAACCCCTCCACACGAGTAGGATGTGACACAAGGTCAATTTCGTAAACGGAGTTTGAATTCAGAGATCTCCTCCTAGACTGGTTGCCTAACTAAGGTTAGAGACTCTAATCTGCCTTACTATTTACACATAGCTGGAGGGAGTAAAGTTGAATTCATACGTTTCCTAAGGGTATGTATTTATCAAACCCGTGTGTAGGATGTGACACTAGGTCACAAGTATAGGACATCTAGCAAGGATCGAACTCGCTATTCAATAGTAATTGATTTGCGAGATTAGCTTGCTAACCATTACAGCACCTTTTCCAATGGTATTAGTACTATGTGTAATTCAAACAGCCTCGTCTAGGATTTGAACTCGAGTCGCTGATTTCATTTCCTGCGACGATAACTATTATACCACGTGCCTCCATAAAATAAGTTTTAAGATAAGATACGAAATATTCAGATGCAAACAGTTATTATTTCGGTGAGTTTAGAATTAAATACCCACTCAAAAATAGACCAACTCTGTGCAAATACTGAATGCTGCGCAGAGGACCTCCCATAGGCAATGAATGATAGGGATGGTTGGCGAGAGATTGTCATGGATATCCATGCTGCTAGCGCGACATGATGATGATGATGAAGAAACAAACAACAACAAAAAAAGTCAAAATAACAAAACAAACAAAACCCCGATCTATAAATGTAATGATTATTTTTATCTAAAATTTATTTTAATTCATTTTTCTAATGTATATCGTTCGATTTCAATAAGTACAGATGTAACAAGTAAATGTATAACAATAATGACAATAATAAAAATTCAAAATTCTTAACCCTTTTCCAAAAACTAGACAAAACTTAGAAATACGAGGTAGTTAAATAACTTATATGTGGAAACTTAACTTAACATTTCGTAAATAAACAAAACACTAAACATAAAATGTATACATGATTCTAATGTATGTTACTTGAATAAGGAAATTTACTGATTAATAAAGAATATAATTCTAATAGGTTTGGTTTGGTTGGTTGAGTTTTACGGCATGTCAACCCCTTGGGTTATTTTATGCCGAATACTTCTAATGGTAAAAAAATGTTTAATGCTGACAAAGTTTTGAAATAATTTCATTTTTAATGGATAATACAATTTTGTTTATAAACTCACGTTTTCTATTTAACCCATAGATGGGACCCTAACAGGTACTACCACTCATAGTGAACCAGGGAACAATGGTGATGAATGGGGTGCTCCACATTCCCCAAACCTCCAAAACTGGAACCTCACCATCAGATAGAATTTAACGTCATTCCCAGGATATGTAGACCCGCAGCCACCACCTTCTAGCACCCATATGATAAAAAGGGGTTGGGGTTGCCATAAGGGCAATAGGATTGGGAAAATCATATAGGTGCTAGGGCTTGACGTGGCCGGCCGATTGATCGGAGGGGGCCTCTCCGACCGCCCGTCTAGCCTAAGTAAAGTTCTAAGTGGAGTGTTGCATGTCATGGACTGCTCATTCACCAAGACTCCGTCCTTAAGCATCACGGGTCGCCACCCACGGCCAACAGGTGGCCCCATTGGGGGAGTCTTACCCCTCTGCAGAGGTGCAGTCGGTGCATTCTAACGCCCCAGCCGACAGGGTGGATAATTCTAATAATAACTAAATAGACAGGTTTGAAAAATGAATAGATAGATCTTTAAAAGAAAAAGTCATCACTTCCCTTTTTTTCTTTAAAAAAAAAAGCAACATTAATTTGATCGCTTCCTGGAGCTACGAAATGTTTAATGGCTACATATACTACACTGAGTTTGAGGTGTGTGGGTATGATGGTTATAGTCGTAGGAAATGGACTAAGCAACGCGCGTTCAAATCCTGGACGAAGTTTTTTTGCATTTCACATTGCACTAATACCGTTGGGAAATGTTTGAATCCAACTACTTTCCCTCCAGCTATGGGTAAAATAGTAGGGCGGATTGGGCTCTTTAATCATGGCTAGGTAACCAGTCTAGGAGAAGGAAAACTCTGAATTCAAACCTGTTAAACACGTACAAAAAGTCAGCATTTCAATTTTTACTGAATTTCTTTTGTTAATTTTATTTGAACGGAACAGTCTATTCATATTTCCCAACCCCTCAACACAAATAGGAGGCGACAGAAGGTACATTTCTTAAGCGGAGTTTAACAGATTTGAATTCAGAGTAAGTGGGTTATTTAATGTCAAATCCATAAACAGTTGTGGTACTATTTAACCTAATGCTACAGAGATAAGGGAGTTCATACCTTTCCAAAGGGTATTAGTCCGAAAGAGAATATAATAGCGCGCTGGAGTCCGAATCCACTAGGCCACCCTATTTTACAATTGTCTTATTGTTACTTTTTATCCCAAAGTAATTCTACGATTGATAAATAAAGAGGTAGTTTCCGATAAGACTTTAAATTGTCTACCGTACTCATGCTTCGCAAAGGAATGGAAGTTGTAGAAGAGAATGATGTACATTTTACAGGGAATAAAATGGTCGTTATTTTAAATTGGATATTACTTTAAAAAACTGGAGGTTTTATGATCATATTTGAATTCTAGAAAAGCATAATACTTTACACACACACACACACACACACACACACACACACACATATATATATATATATATATATATATATATATATATATATATATATATATAGAGAGAGAGAGAGAGAGAGAGGGTAAATCCGTACCTAATGAGGAAAAACATTTTCGAATAGCATGTATTTATTTTTCAAGATCAAATGTAGATAAGGACTAGATGCAAGAAGATGCTCTTATTGATGCGTCTCACTCTCTATATCTCTTGCCGCCCCTGTCACTATATATATATATATATATATATATATATATATATATATATATATATATATATATATATATATATATATATCACTCAAAATAAGAGAACGATTTATTCAAATGTAGTTCTTACTAATATTAATTGCCACAGGTTCTAGAATTTCATTGAAATCTTTGCTCCCGGCGTCTGCTTCATGTATGAGAAAGCTTTTAATGAAAGTGGTTGCGGAAAACAAAATATTCAAGAAGAAAAAAAATTCTTTGAAAAATGAGTGGAAAAATAGAAGAACAGAATATCATTGTCTTTTTGCGAAATAAAACTTGAGAACAATTATGAATAGTATGAAGTTTCAAGATTGGTAATAACTTTATCAAACCGATGCCCACAGGGCACACACCAAACTTATAGTGCATATCTGGTGGGGTTTTTTTGTTTATTCATCTTACAGTTGTTCCTTTAAATCTGTTATAGAGCTTGGATTTCGGTCGTTAAACTTTTTCTCCAATTATTTTCAAAAGGTTTTCGATTGCATATTTGAGGCATTTATATTTTGTTTCATTATACTTGCTGGAATGAACTTTAGACAAATTCCAATTCTTCAAAATAGTGTGTTCTTTTGCCGATTCATGTCGTCTTATTATTTTTACTGATGATATGTTTAAGTTAGAGAACAAACCTTTTTTTTTATCCAAATCCATTCAATGGCTTCTCGCTCTCTTTGATTTGCCATACAATTCCTTCTTTGTTGTTTAAAGGATAATTAACGGCAAGTCTTTTAATTAGTCTGTCCCCCGTAAAGTTTGTCCTACATGGTTGACCAAATTTGTTTTTGTAAAACAATGATTTGTTTCATCATGCAGCTTCAGAACTCATTAAATTATGCTCATTGAGACTGGAGAGAGAGAGAGAGAGAGAGAGAGAGAGAGAGAGAGAGAGAGAGAGAGAGAGAGAGAGAGAGAGAGAGAGAGAGAGAGAGAATGATGAAAGGAAAGGAAAGAAGTGAGGATAGATAAAAAGGAAGACATAAGTAACAGGAATGAGAAAAAGAAGAAACAATGTGAAGATATATATATATATATATATATATATATATATATATATATATATATATATATAGAGAGAGAGAGAGAGGGAGGGAGAGAGAGAGAGAGAGAGAGAGAGAGAGAAAGAGAGAGAGAGAGAGAGACTTCTTTATCTTAAGACTTTGTTGTTGATTTGAAGAGCTGTAGTAACTTTGATGTGTTCTGGCATGTCTGGTAACCGGTGTATCATCAAAAACGTTGCTATTTTTATTTATGATAAAGTTAGTAGTTGGCCAACAAACTTTTCATCTAAATTCGTTGAAATCGCAGCTCAATTTCTTTGATTTGCCTTAAAATTCCTACTTTGGTGTTGGAAAGATAATAAATGACATGTTTTTTAATTGGTCTGTTCTCCTTACAGTTTATCTTTCACGGGTAGGCTGAAAAGTTCATATGATGACGTCATATCAGCGGTTGATGGAATTTTGACCAATAGGATCCAAGCACTGCAACACTAATAGAAGAAGCGTGTGAACTACAAAAAGGACAATGTTGAAAAATAAATCTCATTTTGCCACATTGCATAAGAGTATCTTTGTCAGCCTATGAACTTTTCAGCCGAACCTCGAATATGGCTAACCGTCTTTTTGAGAGACAATTTGGCCTATTTTTATAACTTTCAATATTACACCCCTTGGATTTGTGTGTATCTCTTGAAATTACAGAGAGACTATATGACGTAAATCTTCATATTGAAAATTTGTTGTCAAATAGCAGCAGTCATTTTGACTTGTGTCATTATGTAAAGCAGCTGATGCAAAAATGAAAACATTTCTTAGAGATATAGGAAATATTTCAGGATTTTACATGCATTAATAATCGGCAAATCTAAGTCAGCAAGACTTTAATAGAGACATCGTTAATAAAAAAAATTAAATAATGACTATTTCATCATCGTTGAGAATATAACTTAAATAACTAAAGAAATTGTGACGTCAGAGTTGATGCATCGCTGGGAACATTTTCAAAAACTAGTAAAAACACCTTTCTTCTATTTTGTCCACTGTACTTTTTTCACATACAGTTTTTTTTTCTTAACTACTTTTTAAAGAGGCGTCTGTTGTGTAACAAGTATAAAACCTGAAGAGGCTAGTTGCATTTTACATACCATTGGGAAAGGTACACATTGAACTATTAATCCTCCAGCTATGAGTAAATAGAAGGGCAGACGGCTCATTACCCTTGGTATGGAAATCGGTGTAGTAGAAGGAAAACTTTCAATTCAAACCTGTTGAACTCCGGTTAAAAATTGAACTTGTGTCGCATCCTGCTCTTGTGAAGCTGTTGGGTAGATACATTTATATTTAAGCTAACAGAAAAACGACTAGCAATGCAGTAAACATTTTAGAGAAAACCTTCATTCCCAATAAGGTACAAACAAAAGATTGACTTACAAATGAAATAACAGGTTTTCAGATTGACTCGCACCCCTAAACCCCCCCAAAAAAAAACAAAAAAACAAAACAAAAAGAACCAAAACAAAAAGAAACAAATAAACAAACAATCAAAAAACCCCAAGAAAACAAATAAGCCGGCTTTCAAAGATAAATATTAGTAACTGGACTGAACCAACGAAAAGGTAACCTAGAGAATTTTGGCAGAATTATAACCAGCTTTTAAGCTTATCATCTTCAGTTCCTGCTGATCGCATAGATTTCAATGACTTTCGCCATCAATTCCTATCGGCCATCACTCCTGGCAGGTCATTGACACATTATCCAGAATACACACAGTTTTGTCTGGTCGGCCTACACCAGTGTGACCCTGTATAGGTGTCTACTGGAGAACGTCCCATTCTTCTTCAGCAGTGTCCAGCATGCCGTGTTCATCTTGACCGGATGCTTTGTGTGATGGGGGGTAAGTGGCCGTACAGGTGTTGTTTCTGAGATTTGTTCAAGACGGCACACAGGATCATTGTGTAGTCCCCATCCAGTTCTTTTTCTAAGGGTTTTGTTAGAAACCAAGTGGTGCAGCCAAACAGTAGCACTAACACGGGGAAGGAGGAGACGAGGAGGTGGTGGAGGAGGAGAAGGAGGAGGAGAAGGAGAAGAGGAGGAGGTGGTGGAGGAGATGGTGGAGGAGGAGATTGAGAAGGAGAAGAAGGAGGAGGTGAAGAAGAAGAGGAGGGGAGGGAAGGAGGGGAAGGAGGAGAGGAGGAGGAGGGGAAGGAGGAGAGGAGGATGAGGAGGGGAAGGTGGTTGAAGAGGAATAAAGGGAAGGGTGAAAAGGAATAAAGAAATAAAACAGATTTTAAATGGCTGAAAGTATTTATTAATGTTGTTGCCAAAGTCCAGGTTTCTATTTGGCATCTTGATGTTAATGTCACAGCAAATGATCCACAACAAAACGGGGCGAACCCTCATTTCTTTACAATTTACTCCACCAATCCACACACATAAGCAACAACTATAAATTTCCTGACATGGACAGAAATTATCAATACTTCGAAGCTTATGTTATAAATGCGATGTTGGGATGGTAGGCATCATTCCGTCTACGAGAGACGATGGAGTAGTGTCAAGGTTGTTTGTTTGTTTTGTAAAAAAAATTTTATAACTTGAACTACATAGCCTGGGCGGGTTCATATGGAGGATGAGCTGTTGCCCATGCAGCAAATCCCCCCTCTCCACACTGCCACTGTGATCCAAAGGAAAGGTAAGGGACCAATGCAGTTTGGCAACGGTAGTGTAGCAGGAGTTAATGGGTAGCACTGGATTTCATCATAACACGATGTACGCCACAGGAAAACGTCCGGGGGTGACTCGCGGTGTAGTAGCTACTGTGCTGGACTGCAACATTCTAGTAAGTGAGTTCGAACTCGCACTATTACATTCACTTTAGGACTAATACTCTTGGTAAATAAGGATATAATGTATCAATCGTCTTCTTGTGCCGTGGTGTAGCGGCTAACATCCTGGATTGTGACATCGTAGTAAGGGAGTTCGAATTTCAGTTCGTGTTCTCTATTACGTTCATTTTCGGACCAATACTCTTGTGAAAGGTATGAGCCCCCTAATTCCACTAGCTATGGGTTAAATAGTATCACTCCTGTTCTACAAGGATAGCTTTGGGATTAAATGACCCATGGAGATTGATATGCCATTGTAAGATTCATGGAACATACAACTCCGACACGTGGGCTGGACATAACATTTTATATAATAAACAGCACATTTATACAACAAGATACAGTAACAATGAAATACATGTACATGAACATACAACAGTAGAGATTAAAGGACTGGAGAGTCCATACATTAAAAATCACTTACTAGTGATGGGGGGCCGAAGCCCCCAGGAGAGTTGCATAGCGTTAGGGGCAGAAGCCCCCACCGAGAAGGGTGTGACAATGTCTAACCCATGTGGGTACCTACGAGAAGAGGTAGCAAAGAGGCAGGGAGTTTCAAAACCCGCGCTTAAATAACAGAGGTCCCCTGGTGGTCGGTTCGGAAACCCAGCGGGAAGATAACTCTTCCAGTCATAGGGAAGATAATCCCAACACCATAAACAAAGAAACTAAGTAGAGAAAAGGTCCACACAACAAAAGTATATGAGGTTTGGTACTTAGAACAATAACTTATTAGAGCAATGGGTCTTAGTTCTCTTCAAATTAACCCTCTTTCTACGACACACACTTATCCCAGCATCACTTCCACCTTCCAGAACAGTTTGCGAGTTCCACCCCGTATCCTTGATCTCATGCATCTGTTAAAAAATAATTAATTTCAACGGTGATTTTAGATTCAAGGAGAGCCAAAATGTTCAGGGTACCATTTGTAGAGAGCAGACAGGGAATAACATACAAGAGTAATGCGACAAAAATAAATTCTGTACAAAATGGGAAGAATTGGACAGGCGCATAATCATGATTAATGTGACAATCACATAATACACAAACTCACTCCATTATCCGTAAGATCTACCGCGTTTTAGTATTATTTGGATTATTCGGACTATTGTCCGCATCTTTACCATCTGTACAACGTTTCGCGTTGGGTTCAAAATTACTTGATGGCTCCCAATTACGACAAGAAGGTTCCCGAGTGCGAAAAGAAGGTTCCCGAGTTCGAGAAGGTTCCCGACTCCATCAAGAAATACCTGAAAAAGGCCGGAGGGCACATCGGCCGAGACGTTGTACAGATAACAATGAAGATGAGTACAATAGTCCGAATAATCCAAATAATACTATTTATCAAACCTCATCTAAAAAATTCAGAGAATACTACTCCGTTTTGTTTCCAAGTTACATAAACGTTGCGAGAATACTTCTCAAGATATTCAAAATAGCTGGATATTTTCCGAATAAAACTACCCCCGCAAAAAAAGCAATTAATAATAATAATAACAAGAAAACAAACAAGTACAATTTGTTAGATCCGGTTTAGCTCAGTCAGTAGATTGTTCGGCTGGGAACCTGAAAGTCCCTGGTTCGATACCGGCCCTCGCCAACTCAGTGTATGAGTAGAACAGGGGTCTGTGTGGTAAAGTGAGGAGCTTATGGCAGGTGTGGCGCTCCGTATCAGGCACTAAAAAACAATCTCCTTGGTCTAGTGATAATGAAAAGGGGATAGTCTCTCTTAGTGTCTGGTTGATACCGAGTTTAGGCCACCCCGACGGCTTTACTTTACTTTTATAGCAATAAGGGCACCTCACATAGTGTAATGGTTAGCAAGCTGGATTAGCAAAAATCCTACTCGTAGCGAATGGGTTGGGTAAATACCTAATTTTATTGTAATAAGAATATTTTTTTGTCAACCAAGTTGCATCCTTTTTCAAGAATATTTTTTGTGGATTGTTGTCCACAGTACATATTAAGCATCGTCACAAAAGTTGAGAAACCATAAAAATTATAGAATCTTTTTTTTAATATATAAAATGTTTTCCCTACCC
The DNA here is from genome assembly GCA_023376005.1 of Doryteuthis pealeii. NCBI lineage: Eukaryota > Metazoa > Mollusca > Cephalopoda > Myopsida > Loliginidae > Doryteuthis > Doryteuthis pealeii. The sequence continues at coordinate 123,628,595 of CM042144.1, read as the reverse complement.
ATGAAAAAATCGAATTCAAATTATAGCTTTCACTTCTTTAAAATAGACTATTTTCAATCGACATCATTTTCGAAAGCATTTATTGGCCAGCAATAAAAAGCAAATCAATTTTAAGTAGTCCTTCATATAAATTCATTTTGTTCACTCTTGTCTCCTTGAACTTATCAGTTCTTCTTGTAAGTTTAGCTTTTTAGGTTAAATACACAAATAAATCAAACACACTTTCTTAATATCTGATTTCTTAAGAAGTTGCCTTAATATAAAACTTGTATTTTTTTCTTCCTTTTTCTTTTCTATGATCAGGAAATTCATAACACATCATGCAACTCTACGTAAACGCAGAGATTAGATTTTTGGACATGAAATCATTGGTTGAAAATCTATAATGGAGAAAGAGAAAGCGATTTCCTCTTTATTTAGAGCCGCAATAATATATATATATATATATATATATATATATATATATATATATATATATATAAAAGGAATGACGATAATTATAGATATATAGAGTTGTAAATAACTAATATCACACATGAATGCATGGAGTTAAATAGAAAATATAGGTAACTAATATAGACATGAGTGATTCAAAGTTCAATGTTCTATCTTGAAGATCATTTTTGCAAGTAGTCCGGTATTTCCACATTTAGAACCTTTTAGTACGTAAGGGTTAACGATTTAACCTCAAAAGAAATTTATACTGCATTCCATTCTTACAAATAGGAAGATTTGTGCATTTTTTTTTTGCATACACTATCGATCATAAATAAGTAAATCTATAACAAGAACAAATAATTTTCTTCTGGTCTTCTTGCTTCGAATTTCAACATTCATAAAGGGACCATATACCGAGTCTAGAACACCGAGGAATTAAGGGTAACAACTATCAATCAATCACTTCATGGAAGAAAATATATATTAGTGAAAACCCACTTATAGAAATATATCAGTGTATATGTATTTCCGCACAAATATAACTTTAAAAACGTCCATCCTCCATATATGTGTGTAAACCACGTTTAATCACTGCAGACTCTATAATAATATAGACAATCATCATTGTCGTAAACATTTAAAACAAAAGCACAAAGCGGATTTCTAACAATGTTTACATTTTGATCCTTTGAAAAAAAAATGCAACTGCCCTTTTCGAATTTTTGAATTTAAAATCATCGTTCTTCGACGCGGACTATAATCAACGGTTTATCGCGAAAAAACACACACGTGAAATCAACTGCAATTAATCAATATCTTGATTAACCCATTGGATTTAACACTGAAGATCCTTAGGGTGAAACTCTAGTAGGTTATTACCGTGTACCTTTATGATAATAAATTTGCTCTACTAACGTATTGAGCACTTTATATTTGTTGTATCGCTGCCTTATCATTGTGAAACTTGAATCAACTAACCACTTTGAACATTTTCACCGGTAAGTCACTTTTTCCACAAATACCATATATATATATATATATATATATATATATTATGGAGACTATAATTCCGTTACTCAAGTTTCATGTATTTCACACAATATTCAGGTAGGAGAGTAATAAAATGTGGCAAGTCAAATGTCTATATAGTGTGTAAGTTATAGTGGGAGATTTTTACAAGTGTTTTTTTTTAATTAATTGGAAAAAATATTTTTCCCTCGTTTGTTTTGACAGTTTTCTGTTTGTATTTCTCATTCTTTTGTTGTTATCATTATTGTTGTTGTTTTGAGTTGAGAATAGATGTAATAAGTAATTGAGAATTACCTCCCCTATTTTATGATTACCTCCCCTTTGGAGAACTCTCTTGTGAATACTAGACTATATAAACTCTCAATATATATACCAATTATTCTAAGTAGAATAAAGCTTTCAATAGTCTATCGGTGTTATCGTTTATCATTACAATATATTCTGCTATTTATTTTTAGAATTGTTTGATAAACCGTTTAGGATTTGTTGAAAATATTAACATTGCTAGAATCATTAGCTAACCTACGTTCTGTTGATTTTTAAATATGTTTTATAATGGTGGGTGCACGATACAATTTCAAATTAATGTATATCGGCTCGTTGTTCGGTTTTCTGTAACGTTGCCACGTGCCATTGTTCAACTCAAATGTTAATAAAAATTAATAATTTTTAACTTAGACACTTAATTACATTTTTTGTTTATTTGTACTAGCAAAAATATGCACCCTCCGGGTGCAAGTATTTAAGTTTTAATATAATAAAATATCATATTAAATTAGAAAGGCTAATGAAACTGACTAAGAATGCAGATAAAAAGATTTGGAACAGAGGGGGTATGATTGAAAAATAGAACAACTTTGAAACTAACTCTTCCATCATTTTCCGTTACTCCCGTCATTGGTAAATTTGCCTAATTTAACTGTTTAGTTAAAATAAGAAGTAAAGAATAATATTAGTTATTTCTTCTTGTTAAGGGATTTCTTTTAAGATTTATTGAAGAGATTTTTGCTCATATTCATTAAGATAAAATCAAACAATTAGAAATCAATAATACTAAGCATTTATTTATTAAAATCAAATTTTTAAGATCAATATGTAAATTAGCCTTCCCATTCATACTGTAAACTGCTATTTTGTTGTATATATAAATACAATTGCATGTTATTAGTATGTAGATATGGTCAACAGTCTTAATGATGTAAAAACAATTTTATTAATAATTGAGGTTTAAATAAAAATAAAATCATGGAGAATATGACGTCAATAACTAAAGGAATTGTGACTTGTATAGTAATATAGTTTCGGTTACAGACAGACAAACCCATAATCTCCATTATAATAAGAAGATATTGGTTGACTTCTGAGTGTAATAGACATTTTAGCCAAGATCATTTTGCCGATTTTTCTTATTTAGTTTTTCATTGAGTTAAGGAGTCTACATTCTGGCTTGATTTGAAAATTCTCCTCATTGTCTTTAATAATAATGAAAGCGTTTTTTTTTTTTTAAATACTCTATCAATATTGTTGTCTATATGTAATTTGGCCGTAACGCCACTAGCTTCCTCGTTTAATTGATTTTCTCAACAATTTTGAAAAAAAATCATTAATTCTAATTATTCTAATTAATTCTAAATTTGTTCAACAGGATATAAAATAAAATGAAGTATGTATTCATTCAGTTTTATATAATACATTTTTATTCATCAATAAATGAAGAGCTACTTAACACAATTTTAAACTTAGCTCAGCAGTTTATCAATATTGATGATGAAAAATGAAAATAATAAAACATTTGAATATTACATCACTCGAGTTTTATGATTTCGTATTTGTATCCCTTTATATAATCATATACACGTATCTTCTATCAGCGGGGCTTAGAATACACTGTCCGCCCTGTCGGCTGGGGCGTTAGAATGCACCGACTGCACCTCTGCAGAGGGGTAAGACTCCCCAAATGGGGCCACCTGTTGGCCGTGGGTGGCGACCCGTGATGCTTAAGGATAGAGCCCAGGTGGATGAGCAGTTCATGACATGCAATACTCCACTTTGGCCTATCTTGGGCTAGACGGGCGGTCTGAGAGGCCCCCTCCGATCAATCGGCTGGTCACGTCAATACCTAGCACCTATATGATTTCCCAACCCTATTGCCCTTATGGCAAGCCCCAACCCTTTTTATCATATGGTGCTAGAAGGCGGTGGCTGCGGGTCTACATGTCCTGGGAATGACGTTAAACTCTATCTGATGGTGAGGTTCCAGTTTTGGAGGTTTGGGGAATGTGGAGCACCCCTTCATCACCATTGCTCCCTGGTCCACTCTGACCCGGAGTGGTAGTACCTGTTAGGGTCCCATCTATGGGTTAAATAGAAAAATGTGTTTATAAAAAAATTGTATCATCCATTTAAGAATGACTTTATTTCAAAACTTTATCGGCATTAAATAACCCACTAAGGTTGATATGCCGTAAAACAAACAAACCAAACTAGAATACACTGTATCTTCTGCAGGAGGGTTATTCCCCGCCCAGTGGGTGTCGTAGTTATAAAACTAAACTACACCTGATGTTGATGTTCAGTTCTGTAGATCTGAAGAGTGTAGAGTAACCATTTATTGTCATTACCCCCCGCCGCCAAGTTTATTCTAACCCGGAGTTGTAGTACCTGTTAGGATCCAATCTATGAGTCACATATATCTGTTTAATAATTTATTCGTATTCGATTGGAAGTTACTTGATAATTAACGGAAACTTCTGGTGAGTTTCCATTACTCATCAAGTAACATTCTTCTTCTGTTTAAGAATATATTCGTATTCGATAGGACTGAGTGAACCCCCCCCCCTAAAACAGAAACAAAAAACAACTGGTCACAAATGTAAATATGAACGTACAATGAAGGTAATTCCCTAACATCTAGGTATAAAACAACCCGAGACGGGTTGATATGCCGTTAAAATCACTCACCCACTTAATCAATCAATCAATCAATCAATCAATCAATCAATCTTATCTTCTATGAGTGCGTAAATTTGTGAATACATCTTCAATTTATTAATAACTGTGTACTGTGATCGGTAAATTCACCTGTATGGTAAATTAATCACGTGGCAAGTTCAACGTAGACAACATTTATTGTCCGAATTCTTCGTATGATAAATTTATAGCAGTTAAATTTAGAATTTAATAATTGCTTTTAAGAATTTAATAAAAAGAGCAAAAGGGTTAAAGGTTAGGGAAAGTCTATATTACAAGTGCGACTAATCTGATACGATGAATTTACCTGTGATAAATTTACTGGCGATAGATTTACCATGCGATGAATTTACCGACGATGAATTTACCGACGCTAAATTTACCGGGATGAATTTACCGCGATGAATCATTGTGTAGGCATTATAATCTTGTCATTTGCAGTTTCTACTCGCGTCATTGGTGACAATTATTGACTGAACAGGCACAATCCAGCCATCTATTTTTTCATCCTTATTGTTCTTCTATCAAGACAGACATAAAAAGAAAAGCTGGGCGTCTGAGACGCGGAGTTTTCATAATGCGTTTAGCGCCGATTGGCGAAGTCGACTTATGGAAGGAAAGTTCTGTCTGTCAGGATTATGCAAATGAAAATAGAAATGACATGAGAAAAACAATGAGATAAAGAGATAGTTGGCGGGAAAAAAAGTTAAAGTTAAAAGTGGGTTAAAGAGTTGGAAATATTCTAGAATGCAATAGGATAATAAAACCAGATTACGCACACACACACACACACACACACACACACACACACACACACACACACACAGAGACACACACACAGAGACAAACACACACATAGACACACACAGATACAGACACACAAACACACACACACACACACACATAGACATATACAGACACACACACAGATACAGACAGACAGACAGACAGACAGACACACACAGACATAGACATAGACACACACACACAGACACACACAGATACACAGACACACAGAGAGACATAGACACACACAGACACACAGATACAAACAGACACACACATACACACAGAGACATAGACACACACACACACACACGGACATAGACACACACACACACACAGACATGGATACACACACACACACAGACACACACACAGACATAGACACACACACAGACACACACACACACATGGACGCACACAGACACACAGAGGTACACATACACACACAAGACACATACACACGCAGACACATACAGATACAAACAGACACACACACATACACACAGAGACATACACACACACACACACACACACACACACACACACGAACATAGACACACACACACATAGACACACAGACATAGACAGACACACACACACATAGACACACAGACATAGACACACACACACACACACACACACACACACACACACACACACACAGAGCATTATGACATGACTTTACCACGCAAACAACCCTTCAGATACTCATGTAGACAATGTACGGACACAATAAAAGATCGTACGGAAACATTACAAAAAACTATTTTATATTTAATGGCACAAAACGTGTGTTTGTCCCTGTCGTCCGCTCTTTCCTCTGCCAATCATCATGAACTGACAGAGACAAAAATCTTTTCTATTTTACGATAAGACAGAACATAGGAATGCAGATTTATACTTCCTAGCAGAACCTGTGGATATACCACGGTATGATAATTTAATTATTACAACGTTTGATGTTTACTTCAGAGCTACTGCTAAATAGTTCAATATGTAAAAAGTATAATAATCCTGATTTAACTCTCTCTCACTCTTCTTTTTCTTTCTTTCCTTCTTTTCATCTTTTTATTATGTTGAAACAGATTAGCGTTGTCGCTTCGGCTCGTTCAACCTCTTTGTCTTTCCCTTTCTTTCTTTCTTTCTTTCTTTCTTTAATAAAAATATAATACTTAATTGGGTGAAAGTTTAAGCAACAGAAGGTACTGTAAGTAGCCTGAGTTCTTTCTTTATCAAAATGAATTGATTTGGCATTAAATGACCCAAAAAGGGTTGATTTGCCGTAAAACAAAACAACCAATTAACGTTTTCCGTGCCGATCTCTCACTCTGGTTAGGTTTCATCGTGTTGCAGATTGACCGTTTGTTTTGCGCGGGGATAACGAAGATAACAAAGGACTTCGTCCTGGTGGTAGCGAACAAAGAAAACGTTTAGGCGTTTGAGAGCAACAAAAGACTTCATCTGGACAAACGCTAATTTGTGTGTGTGCGGTCGTCAGTATTTAAGCAGGTCATCAGACAGACCCCAACAGACGAGAGACACCCCAGAGAGACGGCGAAGAAAGCACAAGGTGTCTGACCGTCGATACGGTCGGGCGCTGCTGCGAGCAGTGAGGCTCGCCCACCACCTTGCACCACACCAGCAGTGGTAGTGCCCATGATCCATGCCGTCACCCAACCCACCACAAGGGAATTAAATAAACGTTAAAAGTCTTACTACTACATATGTCTACGTGTGAATCCTTATACTCCATTACTAACACATACGACCCAGCAACAGTATATGGCAGGTGGATTTTGTGGCCTGAGTAGCGAGCCGAGCGCTATGCAACAATCGAATTATTTTTATTGAATAGGAATACAGTGTTACATTGAATTACGTGTACCTCAACTTACGAGTTTTTCGAGTTACGAGTTACGGATTAATAGCATTTCAGTTTATTTCAATGGGGAAAATTGATCTGATATACGAGGAAATTGAAATGAATTAAACCCATAAGTCAAGGTATCATCGCACAGATAAGTCTATTCAACAAAATGATTATTATAGACGAATAAAAAAATGTGCGATTAAAAATGATTGCAATGAAACTTAAGATAGAATAATGCTTATAATCAAACATTACCAAATGAATACAATTCTAGCAGTTAAATTTGAGGTACGATCAAGTTCCAGATAGGTTTATGTTAATAAGTTCGCTAAATACATTTAAATTTCTCAATTTATTACACCACAGAAAAATATTATTAAAAAACAACAACATTAAAACATATTACAGCCCACAATTAATTACATTCTATTTCATTATGTTTTTTTAGTATATATTTACCCAACCCTCCATTGTGAGCAGGATGTAACACAAGGTCAGTTTTAAAGTAGAGTACAGTTGGTTTGAATTCAGAAGTTTCCTTCTCCTAGGATAGTTGCCATATCAAAGCTAAAAAGGTTGAGCTCAGGTGTTAGCATTTAGAGTTAGGCATTTTTTGCTGTTAAGATCTATACTTTCTTGTAATGTTTATAAAAACTGATTTTGCCTAGTCTGGCTCAAGGCTACAACAGTTGCGCACCCAATGAGAAATTAACTCTTTAACAATGGCTACATAAAATTGCTTTTTAGTATATATTTACCCAACCCCTCCAGGATGTAACACAAGGTCAGTTTTAAAACAGAGTACAGCTGGTTTGAATTCAGAGGTTTCCTTCTCTAAGGTTAGTTGCCATATTAAAGCTGAAGAGGTTGAGCTCAGCTATTATCATTTAGGGTTAGGTTTTTTTAAGAATTAAGATATAGTAATGATTATAATCAAACATTACCAAGTGAATACAATTCTAGCAGTAAATAGCCCATCATCATCATCATCATCATGTTGAGCTGACGGTACATATTCCCATGATTCTCCCTCTCACCATCCGTCCCTATTGGTCAGTGCTCTTAGCAGGTCTTCCGCGCGGTAATCGTACCGAGATGATCGATGTTTTTGCTGGTCGGCCTACATTGGTGTGCCCATGTGTAGTAGTTCACAGGAGGAGTTGATATAACGTTAAACAAATAAACCGAACAATAGAAAATAAAATCAAACCAAACCAAACCAAACCAACAAAAAAAAAAAAAAAAATATCTTTTGATTTGCTGTTCCACGTTGACATTGTATATTGTGGCTACACGTGTACAACTAGCCACACTACAGTTTAAGTATTATTTTAATCTTGCTATTACTCTGAATGATTCGTAATTTAAATGTATTGATATTTTCTTCTTTAAAAATCAGATGTGATGTTCATGTATAAAATGCGTATAAAACAAACACTGGTAATTTAAGCGAAAATATTTATATATAATGTATTTTTTCTAGTATCCTACTTATATTTTGACTTTCGTCATTAAAAGTTATTTCAATTAAAATATTTTTCCGCATTTCAGAAGTGTAAAAAATCAAAAAACAAAATAAACTGATATATTAATAAATCACAGAAATCATAGAATATTATATATATATATGGCAATAGCATAATCTTTACAGATCATTGCCGTCCCTCACAATCCCACAACTCCACCATCAGAACCCTTCCTTGCATGAGCCCTCAAATGACTCATCAAACCTGCTGCAGATCTACAAAGTTTGACGCAAATATGACATTGAAAAGACTTCTTCCCCGTTGAATGAGATGATTCAGATGATATATATACATACATACATACATATATATATATATATATATATATATATATATATATATGTTGTAGATTTTGCGTTTCCGTATGCTTCTAGAGCGTATATATATTGAGATGTATTTTTGTATCTGTATCCGTTGTTGGAAATACATATACTAGGTTTGGGCATAGGTGTGAAGCATTAACGTACTATATTGTGCTAATGTTGTTACCATGATATGTTAGTTAAGGAATAAACAGAGTTTTCTGATATTTATTCCTTAACTAACATATTATGGTAACAACATTAGCATAATATAGTACGTTAATGCTTCACACCTATGCCCAAACCTGGTGTATGTATTTCCAACAACGGATACAGATACAAAAATACATCTCAAATATATATATATATATATATATATATATATATATATTTGGAAATGAAGAAAAAAACTCTAAACTTGCTTCATTACAATAATTTATTTCAACCGTATTAATACGGCATCTTCAGGTAATCCCAAGAACATGACTCTTGAAATAGATTATTGTAATGAAGCAAGTTTAGAGTTTTTTCTTCATTTACTAAATATCTTGCTCTGTCCTTCTACTCACTGGTATTAGGCACATTGAGCTCTCCTTATGGTCTACCAGCAGCAGCTTGGTTAAACCACACGTGGAAAGATCCTAACTACGGAAACACACCACACACACACACACACACACACACACACATATATATATATATTGGTTTGGTGCTTGGTTTATAAGGATATCACAATTATATATATATATATATATATATATATATATATAAAATGTTGTTCTGGTTCCAACGGGAGAAAATGTAATATTTTATAAAAAAAGAAGAAGGTCCGCAAAATGTATCGTTCTCAGAAAAAATGTTTTATTCTTTTTATTTCACATACACAACACGTGTTTCAGATATTCTGGTATCTTCTTCAGGCTTTGATCAATACATATATTGATATACATATATATATATATATATATACACACATATATATATACATAGATTGTGCGTGTTTCTGTAATTTTTCTGTTATGGCTGTTTAATAACGGTTGAACGCTACTTTATTCTTTTCAATATTTGCGTGCGATTTGCGCGTTACCTGCATGTGACCTGCGCGCAAAAATTGAGAAAAAAAATGATGATGTAACGTTCCACAATCTTTGCGCATAAGTCGCACGCAGGTCACGGCTTAGTAATAAATTTATTAGTAATATATATATATATATATATATATATATATATATTGGTTAGGAGGTTGATTTAGAAGGCCATCACAATGCAGTTTGGAATAAATAAAAAATAATAATACGGTAACAATGGTGGTGTGTGTTGACCTGTATTTTTTTAATTATTAATATAATAAAAAAATACAGGTCAACACACCACCATTGTTACCGTATTATTATTTTTTATTTATTCCAAACTGCATTGTGATGCCTTCTAAATCAACCTCCTAACCAATACATACACAATGCTTCAAGCAAATTATGAAACTCTCTTATATATATATATATATATATATATATATATATATATATATGAAAGTAAGTAAACAAACAATGTGTTTATTTTTGATATGGCCTTTTTAGCCGACAATTTTTGGAGGATATGTGCTTAATTGAAGTCATATCTAATTTTGAAAATTAATTAGTTAATAATTAATGAATTTAGGTGGGCATATATGTTCAAATGTAAGGCTAAACAAATCGATAAAATATCAATCCCTGTATATATATATGTTGGTTTGGTGGTTGGTTTAGAAGGATATCACAATGCAAGTGCAAAGAAAAATGAGGTAACTATGATGTTGTTCATTTACCTTTGATTCATTCTTAATATTTCGGGATAAAGATCCCTTCATCAGAAACTTTAAGTTCTGGAGCTTTTACCTTGTTGTTAGGATTTATCCATTTTGTTGTATGCCTGGTGATATCTTCCTCCAAATTCTCTGTATGTATATATGTGTTTGTGTGTGTGTGCGTGTGTGCGTGTATGTTTATGTGTGTTTATGTGTATATGCCTGTTCAACTATGTCTAAGTATCATTCCAGATTTGGCCTACCCTTTTTTTTGGGGGGGGGTAAGGCCTTATTAGTTTGTTTATTTGTATGTGTGTGTATATGTGTGTGATCTCCAGACACAGCTGTTATAGTAATTTTTTCTTTCTTATTACCTTTATTTGTTTGTTGAGCCTGTGTGCTTTTGTATGTGTGCCTATCTGTTTGATATACGTGTGTGTTATGTGTGAGCCATGCCCATATGTGTGTGTGTATGTGTGTGCTGAATCTATATATATATATATATATATATATATATATATATATATATAATATACCAAGCGTGTTGGTAGATCCTTGCGGAGAGAAAAAAAAAACCCGGCAGAAAGTTTGATTGTAAAATATACTACCAAACATCAACCAGGAAGAAAAAAATTTTTGAAAAAAAGAAAGGACCAAGATATTCGTACCAACAAAAATAATCTATTGGTATAGTATTTGGCCAAAAGAAAAAACAATTTATATGTATATATATGTATATAAGATATATATATATTCATATAACCGCTAGGAGAAGCTAATTTGTAAAAAGTGCTCGATACCTAAGTAGAGCCAAGTAATAAAGATAATCTACTGAGTCAGACGAACCTACTATTAGTTACACAATAAAGCTCTTCAGGGCTAAAATCTGACTGAAGAAGAAAAGGAGCAAGACCAATAAATACTACTAACCACATTAATCATTTAAATTATCAAATCATACTGACCAATAAAAACACAGAACGCTATAAGTTTATTGTTTAATTAAAAAATATTTAATTTCTATATTAACTGATTTTTTTTATTAAAAAAAATTTTTTTTTTTATATATATATATTATTAAGAATCAAGCAGATTTGAAACAATAAATAAGTGTAAGCACCCCGTCGTCATTCTCATCCCCTCAACCAAATGGAACCCAGCACGCCAACGATTGTCCATCTCTTTGCCCGTAGTTAAACGATCCATCGATACGACTAAATCTAGGGAGACGGGGTTTATTCTTTAAACCTCGACATCCCGAAACCCATCATGGGAGAAGCAGCAAATGAATTTTATTATTTTATTATATATATATATATATATATATATATATATATATATATATATATACAACAAAGTCCATCTTCAAATCCCCGCCCATCAACGCAAAAAAAACAACCACCCAACCTACGTAACATCCTCACTGCATCCAGAAAAAATTACATAACACCGTACGGAAAGGTAATAAAAGATGCAACAAGCCTAGATGCCAAATTTGCAGCCACATACATACGGAAACCGAAATAAAAATACCCTACACAAACATAACAATCCATCCGCCACACCTAACATGCGATAGCGCTAACATCATATATTATATATACTGCACACAATGCAGAAATAGCGGATATGTGGAGAAAACATCAACATCCTTTAGACTAAGACTAAATAACCACAAATCCACTATAAATCTTAAATCCCCGCACAGTACAATAGCACTTCATTTTAACACCCATCACACAACCTTACACACCTCAAATGCATTTTAATAGAACACGCATTTCCAACAACGCAATCTAGAAAACAATCAGAAACTAAATGGATTCTAAAATTACAAACACACGTGAAGGGATTGAACGCAGACATCGGAATTCTCCGTTATTATAAATATTTCACAGACGCTGCCGCTATCGATAACAACAGAGACAAAAAAGCCGTTAAACAGGAATAACATTCATTTGATAAAGGGTATATAACGAACCTGAAAATTTATGACAAAAAATAATAATAATAAAAATATAAGTGAATCCAATGCTCCATAATATCGAGTTCATTCATTTATATATTTTTAATTCTTCGTAACAATGCCCAACTTAAAAAAAAAATTTAATATATATATATATATATATATATATATATATATATATATATATGTAGTATAGTGAGAAATTTGAAAAAACACAGGCTTAAAAAAATGAGTTGTAAGTTTATTAGCCGACGCTGCAGTGTTTCCATCTATTAGCGTCAGCTAATAAACTTACCTCTCATTTTATTTAAACCTGTGTTTTTTCAAATTTCTTAATATACTACATACCTTCGGATTCACTTCCATCTCTTCATATATATATATATATATATATATATATATATAGATAGAGATAGATAGATAGATAGGAGGAGTATACTTGCGAGTACGCGAAATATTTAATAAATTGATTTATGCTTAAAACAATAGCCAAACGAGAACTAGAGACATTAGAAATAGACATATAATATGTTTCAGCAAAACCTTTTGAACGAACGTGAGCAGAATATTTTTTCCTGTTTATGAAAACAAAACACTTAGAAAAATCTGCAACAATTAGCAAATTGTTAAATAAAAGCAACTTACAAATAATTTACCCCTGAAAGGATGATATAAAGAACATTATCAGCAAATATAATTTGAAAAACTTATAAAAACTTAAATGAAAAGATAACAACCAAAATTCCAGTTGCAACTGCAGAGATAGAGAAAATGTACTTTGAACGGTAATTGCTTTATAGACAACTTCACATATAAATCTACTGTCATAAAGATAATAATAATGATGATAATGAAAAAAATTATATCAGTGCAACATAATTTAAAAAAAAAGCATGTGTAACCACAATTTTAGTTTAACCAACACAAAATATGTAAATAGATCTACATTATCAAACTATTTATATATTTACCCAACCCCTTCACACAAATAGGGTGTGACACACGTTTATCGGAGTTTTACAGGTTTAAATTCCATTTCTCTTCTAGACTAATTACCATACCAAGATTAAAGACTCCAGTATGCCCTACTATTTACTCGTAGCTGGGAGAGAATAGTTGGATTCAAATCTTTCCCAAGAGTATTAACTCCGTGTGAAATGTAAATAGCGGCGTCCAGGATTTGAATTCGGGTAGCTGTGCTTATTTCCCGACGATTATAACCGTTTACAAACAAGCGCCTCCATTATCAAACTAGGTGTGATAGATAAGGCATGAAATTGGTAAATCATCCCGTAATAAAATGGGATTGCAAAAAAAAAAAAAGCTCTTGTGTATAGAGGTGATTATAACAATTTCAGTTTGTGTCCGGAAGAAAAACTACACATTCTCGAATACTAAACCTAATAAATTGCTGAATGAAAAAAGTGAATTAATTTCTAAGTGTAGACATATCAATAAGTTTATTTTGTTTAATTTACCATTTCATTTACCTAGGTGACATGTTCACGCATTTTTATCTGGTTCAGATTGTAAAAAAAACAAAACATAAATATATTATTTTACTATTTCTCTGAATGTTTGAGAGGAGGCTTGATAATTAGTACTATCTGCGTTATTCGGACTATTGTCCCCTTCTACATTGTTATTTGTACAACGTTTCGGTCGATATTCCCTCCGGCCTTCTTCAGGTATTTCTTATCCGACAAGAAATAACTGAAGAAGGCCGGAGGGCATATCGGCCGAAACGTTGTACAAATAACAATGTAGATGGGGACAATAGTCTGAATAACGCAGATAATATATTATTTTGTCTCGCACATCATGTTATTTCACGAATTCGTTTATTTTAAATTACGGTTGATTAGCCATTTTACTCATTATTTTAATACTTTAGGTTTTAAATCTATACACTTATTTTTCAATGCGTGTTTCTTATTAACATTTTATCCTATATATATATATATATATATATATATATATATATATATATATATATATATATATATCCATTTGTTGAGTGAAAACCATCTTATGCTTAAATTGTCTTTAATTGCATTTTTCTACATCCACATGTGTCTGTGGTGAAGGCACCTGGTTAATAAGTTTGTTTTATTAGTTTTTGACGTAGTTTGTTTCAAGTTAAACGTGGGTGACCAGTGGCTGATTTATATATTTATATAGGTGTTTGTGACACCCATATTTTATTATCACTTCGGATAATGAAGTTTCATATTAAGTCCAAGTGGATTATTGGTATTTAAATTATGTATCATTTGTCTTCCCGATATAGTTATTTACTAAGCTTAGCTTAGATGTGGCACCAGGCCAGAAGTATGGGACGCCCAATGAGAATCGAACTCACTAAGAATGGTTTGCAAATCAAGCTTCATGACTATTACACCATATGAGGTGCCCTTTTCTTCTCGCTATAAGCAGATGGAATGAGGTGTTATATACCCACATAATACGTCGGGTATATACTCGGGAGATAGAGAGAGAGAGAGAGAGAGAGAGAGACAGACAGACAGACAATGATTCTTACTTGTTACATTCTGCTTACTTCGTCTAACTCGACCGCCATCTTCTTCAGGCTGACTTCTCTTCAGGGATTTTTGTTAAGAGTTGGTTTTACTTCTTGTTGGTTCTTCTTTGTTCTGGGCTGGTCATTTTAAAAAAATCAATGAATAAGACTTGGTTGTTTTCTGATAAAGCTTTATTTCACAACCTAGCCCATGTTGATTCCACCGCGGTGGGAGAGCAACCCCGAGGGCTGACAACAACGTCCACATTCCTCGAGGGTTTGTAAACTATCTCACGCCCAATCGCGTCTACCGGAAGTTCAGTTGGAGTCATCATCATGCCAATCATAACCCCAACGGCTATGGAAATTGCCCACCACCGATTTTAAATCTAACGAACTTTATTCAAATATTCTAACTACAGGTACGTATATAAGTCATAAGCTGCTTATGCAATTATGTAACGAGGTTCTAGGAAGTAATGGAAGTTATGTTGATAATTAAACATTTTTATAGACATAATTTCTTTTATTTATACAGTAAAATTGGAAATCAGATTCGTTCTTATATAAGTCAGTTAGTCTACTCTTGGTTTTAATGACAGCAGCTAAGTGCAAGTCAAGCAGTGTCCAAGACAGCTGGTATAAATAGGAATCAAGAATGATCCATTCATGAATCTGGGTGATTTGGGTGATTCCATTCCTTGAGTTCTGATTGGCTGCTTGACTGCTTGATTTGAATGACATTGTGGAGTCTTATATATACTTTGTCATTTTGCAGTAGACTTTGTAGCATTCGAGTTTGTATTTGATTTACAATCGTTTGTTGCCTTGTCTTCCCAGTTCGACGGTAATTGGAACTTTAATTATTCTTCATCTCCCCTTCCTCAATATCAAGACAATACAATGTAATTTAAAATGTGATAATCTTTTCGGATATTTTCAGTTCATGTTGCATTTGCAAAAATGGCGGTTAATAAGGAAAGAACTGAAAGTTCCAAATATGTATATTTGTACCTGCCCACTCGCTTTAAAGATGAAGTTTTTTTCTTTTCGTTAATAAATCTTTTTGCTTTGTATGTATTCTTGAAATTGCAGAAAATGTTTTAGGATTTTGCTAAGTGGATAATATTTCTAAAATGTTAAAGATTTCAGAATTCAAGTCAAAGTAAAAAAAAAACAAAAACAGAAGAGTTTCTCCTCTAAGCATTCTTTCAATACTTGTAAAACTTGTCATTTATTTTTTTTTACATTTGTTGGATAAGCACTACTTGTAACTTGTTAACATATTACCCGTGTCTATAATTTTTGGTAACCCCTAAAATGTCCACATGCTTCCAGTTATAATGTTTAATTACTTTAACAGCCAATCACTTACACTATCTTTTAATATTCAGAAATAATTCAATACATAATAATATATATAAGAACGGATAAAAAAGAAAAAAAAAGAAAAAGAAGAGAAATAACACAAAAAAAAGAAAGAGAGGGAGAAAGAATAAGAAAGGAAAGGTGAAAGCGAAACAAAAGCTAAGTATGTAAAAAAAATTTTTTCTATTAACGGTTTTTATTTATTTGTTCATTTTTGTTTTTGAAATTCTGACATGCCCACACGGTCGCAACACATTGCAGCATCTTACCGGGTGTCAGCCTTGTTCTCAACAAACTTTTAAGAAAGAAAAAAAGAAAGAGAGAAATAAGAAATTACAGTTATTCGCCCATTCATAAAGGAGGAGAAGAAGAAAGAGAGGAAAAAAAGGAGAGAAAAAGGAAATAAGAAGAGAAATTATAACCACACACACACAAAAAAAAACAAAACATAAGCACGTCATTTCTGAAATTAAACTCTGATGATAAAGCTTTGCTTTGAAATCGATTAGACATATAAAACATCTTTTTGTCTTTATTTTTTACGCATTGTATTGCCTTCGAATTTTATTATTTTATAACATACTCAACAATGCTTCAAGCAAATTACCAATTACTTTTATATATAAGAACGTATTTAACGGTGTGAATTCTACTCCTGATATATATTCGCCTTCTCATCCATTTACTAACAAATAATTCATGTTTTCACTCAGTTTGGTAATCGTTGCTTTCTCTTTTAAGATTAGATATTTAATGGCTGTAAATGTACCAACATCTGCAAACCATATTCTGTCTTCCATTTTTTAAGTTTCTTTATTCCTATAGTTTTATTTTAATGTTATGAATATAGTTTGTATTTTGAGCCAAAGTCAGAAACCTCTACAAATTCTACGCTAATTTTATTATCATAATGATTTGTCGACAAATATTGCGCGTAATTGTAAATAGTGATACCCTTGAAATTTCCATTTGAGTCCATGCAATGATTTTATGACACACACACACACACACACACACACACACACACACACACACAAAGAAATCATACGTATTTATGTAGCTTATTATTCTTTAGGGGCCGGTTTAGCTCAGTCGGTAGAGCGTTCGGCTAGAAACCACAAGGTCCCTAGTTCGATACCGATCCTCGCCAACTCAGCATATGAGTAGCACAGGGATCTGTGCGGTAAAGTAAGGAGCTGATGGTAGGTGTGGCGCTACACCACAGACGCAAATAACAATCTCATTGGTCTGGCACTAGTGAAAAGGGGATAGACTCCCTCGCTGATTGGCTGATACCGACATTAGGCCGCCCCGACGACTTTACATTTTTTACTTATTATTCTTTCCAAATCATAATACTCATAAATAAAAAGCCTTTGTTCTGGCTTTAAAATATTCTTGAAAAATAAAATTACTTGTGAAATTGTATTCATCTTTTGGATTTCTGTTAATGTGTATGATGGTTGCTTCTGTGGTTGTTTTTATCATATTGTATAATTTAAAGCAAGGACGAGCTCATAAGCGACGTTCTCCTGTGGAAGCCAACACATGGACATGCAAGTGTGGGGCGCCCAGCAAGGACCTACATTGACCAGCTATGCGAGGATGCTATATGCTCAGCAGAGGACCTTCCAGGTGCAATGAGTGATAGGGAGGGTTGGCGAGAGATTGTCATGGATATCCGTGCTGCAAGCGCGACATGATGATGATGATAATTTAATTTTAGCTAATTTTAGATTGTGTTATTCAAATAAATTTAATTCATAAAATAGAGAGAAGCATAATAGAAAATGTAACTTTGTGAAAATAGGGATCTTAAGATGGATCTTAAAAGTCTATCCATGCATGTTTATCGCTTCTTTCATCGCTTATATTTTACACCTAAAATGGTCTACTATAGATGATAAGGAGAGATAAAGCTCTACAGATTTGTCAAAATATTAACCAAATATAAAGTAAGTAAAGTCGTCGGGGCGGCCTAAAATCGGTATCAGCCAATCAGCGAGGGAGTCTATCCTCTTTTCACTAGCGCCAGACCAAGGAGATTATTTTAGCGTCTGAGGTATAGCGCCACACCTACCGTCAGCTCCTTACTTTACCACACAGATCCCTGTGCTACTCATACGCTGAGTTGGCGAGGACCGGTATCGAACTAGGAACCTTGTGGTTTCTAGTCGAACGCTCTCACTGTATATTCGGGTATGACTGGATTTAATACATTGGGATTTGTGTTACCTTATATGATCATTACTAATGGAAAGCACAAATAATTTTAAATCATATATAGCAAGTGCTTTTTCTTGATTAAATGAACTATGTTTTATCCTATTACTACGTTTACGAGAGGGACCTTGTGGCCATTCAATGAATATACATTAAAAAGAAAAGAAAAGAAATAAAATATGTAAATCTATCTCAGAGTAAACCATCCATTATACGTACCGGAAAAATAAATCTTATAGATATATTAATTAAAAAAAAAACAATCTACAAAGAGGGGAAAAACTTACAACAACCGTTCTTCCTGGTAGTAAGATCAAACTCGAGTAATAAAATGGTTGTAATATAAATTAATAGAGCGCTATTGCCATTGGCTGGAGGTCAGGTGACCAGTACTATAAAACTATGGTCATCAGGAGGCAAGGTCAGTTGCTCAGGGGGAAGGGTCGAGGTTTGATCAACCCCGATTGGTCCCTTGGGTGAGGAAATTCGTTGTTGAAAGACCAGAAATTTCCAATGATCCCAAGGAATAACAACGCTGATGACTTCCCCCTCAATCATCTTATAGATGTATTTTTACAAGACACTAGCTAGAAACTTTCATTCTAATAATTAATAAAAAGTAGGTATTTACCCAGCCCCTCCGCATGAGCAGGATGTGACACAAGGTATTTTAAAAGCAGTTTGACAGGTTTGAATTCAAAGTTTTCCTTTTCCTAGACTGGTTGCCATACCAAGGTTACAGATCATATTCTGCTCTACTATTTACCCATAGCTGGAGGGAGAATAGTTGGATGCATACTTTTCCCAGGATTATTAGCACAGTGTAAAATGCTACCAGCTTCGTCCAGGATTTGAACTCGGATCGCCGTGTCTATTTCCTATGACAATAACCATCACACAACGGGTGCCTCTTTTTCTTTTCTTTTTTTTAAGTACCTGATTATTAATCTTAGTATTGTAAGACATTGTGAAGCAAATTCAAGGGATGAGACCAAATAGAAGAATCAGTAAATACTGCAGACATGAAAGGGTGGAATTATTAGGGAGAATTGTAAACCACCCAAAGAAAAAGAAAGTAGCTCGAGAAAAAAGAAACACAGAAAAGTAATCATCCCCTAAAAAAAAAAAAAAAAAAAAAAATACCCTTCCTACCCGAAAAACTCAAAACAAACAAACAAACACGCAAAGATGTAAAAACACAATCATACCTCTGTACCAAATTGTACAAAATGTGAAATCCATGAAATCACAAACGAAAGATGTCAAAAGACATAGACGGTGGGATGAAGGGGGGTGGAAACAGGGCAAAAACTGTCAGTATAACACAAACTGACTAACTTGATTTATCATATAACGGTACAGGAATAGTAATAAAAAAGTTCATAAATCACCGAAAAAATAACAACAACAAAAAAAAAACAAAAAAACAAAAAAAAAAAACAAGGAATCAATCAGCCATCAACAAAACTTAAAATGGAACGAAAAAAAAGAAAGAAAAAAAGAAAGAAAAAAAAGAAAGAAAAAAGAAAAAGAAAAAGAAAAAAAAAGAAAGAAAAAGAAAGAAAAAGACAGCTGGTTTTAAAGTTACGGGGAGATGTGGAACGGTTAGAAGACAATTCAGTCAACATGAATGTGCCACACAACAGACAGAGAAAATATAAAATAAAACAGAAAGGAAACTCCGTTGTTGCTGAAGAAGAAATAAAGCCGAAAAGATTGGCTAAAGATGGGAGACTATAACGGTACAGACGGTAGATTACATAATACAGATAAAACATCACATTCCAAAATAACGAACATAAGATTTACATGATAAACAACGAAATAAAACAAGACAAAAACCGTGACGAAATAAAAGAAAACAATTTTTTGAGTGAAATATAGTGATGCGAAAACGAACAAAACACACACACACAGAGAGAGAGAGAGAGAGAGAGAGAGAGAGAGAGAGAGAGAGAGAGAGAGAGAGAGAGAGAGACAGACAGACAGACAGACAGACAGACAGACAGACAGAGAATATAACTATATAAAAATTGTGTGAGAAGTATTAATTTCCGGGTATAATATTAATTTTTCATAACTTTTCTATCGAGATATTTTCCAGTCTCCTCCGTGTTGTATGAATGTAAGCAGAGTCTCTGAAAATAGCATCGTAAATTTTCTTTTCTTTTTGCATATTTAAAACAACCACATAAAAATTAGCACAAACCTAAAGTTTCATTTTTCGTGTTAATTACGCAACGGACGAATTTGAAAGAAGACAATAAAATCTTATCAAGTCTTATTGGACATCTATTTTCAGTTTTCATCGTTTATGATTTCAAATCTCAACCCTAAATAAAGTCAAGTTTATATGTATAAACTTTATCTGTATCATATGTATACTTACAGTGTGCGTAGTGATTATAACATTATTTCAAGGGGGATCTTTCTCTCTCTCTCTCTCTCTCTATCTATCTATCTATCTATCTATCTATCTATATTTGCAATATTGTCGGATTCAATATCCATTTTTACCTTCATACTGTCCATAGAAAAACAAATTTTGGAATTACGCAAATCATATCACCGGAGGCTCATATTTTCGGATGTAATAAGGATCCCAACTCTGCGAGTTTAACATCATTGCAGATTCATGTTGCTGGACTTGTTACATTTTTAAACTTTCATTTGTAACTGGAACATTTTCCTGAACTTTTTTGATATTCATTTACATTTTTACTACAAACTCGTTTGAGTTTTTATGATAAAAATGCTTAAACATTTTAAAAATAAAATTTATTTTATTTTTAACAACAAATATGTATTTTAAAAATTAAAAAAAAATTTTCCGGTACTGATCGAGAGCGTTCGTTGACTTGTAATTACTAATATATTCATTTCGTTTTTCCACTTACAATGTTGCTTTGAAAAAGACATATTCATAATGTCGAAACAGATATCTGCCAGCTAAAATGTTTAACATCTTGTTGTTTTTGTATAAAACTTTCTTACATATTGTCGGATTCAATATCCATTTTTACCTTCATATATATATATATATATATATATATATATATATATATATGAAGGTAAAAATGTAATATATATATATATATATATATATATATATATATATATATATATATATATATGGAAATACGATGAGGAAATTAATCCGACAATATTTGAAGAAAATGTTTTCAAAAATTACATTCACGCATTTACCATACACTTAACATTTTTCATTTTTCTCCCTTACAAAATTTCTTTTGCATTGTCCTGATGATGGTTTATCATAAGCCGAAATACTTAAGTATAGACATATAAAATTTTTCCTTCGATCATAACATCCTGCGTCTGTTACATTTTTGAAAACATTTTCTTCACACACACACACACACACACACACACACACACACACACACACACACACACACACACACACACACAGAGACATATATATATATATATATATATATATATATATATATATATATTTATATCTATAAGTACCCCTAAGTGGAAAATGCTAGAGTATTTACATAGCTAGTGTACAAATTAATGAGCAAAGTAATGATAAAAAAGATATATTTAGGCTCAACACAAGAAACTTTCAAAAAATATTTTATAACCAGAGATCTAGCTTTACAAATATAAAATATATGCATAGCATCGCTCTTTCTAAATATATCTAGGACATCAAAAATAAATACGGTATAGATCTTATAATAAAGTGGGAAATTGTGACCCCTCAAAAAACAAAAAACAAAAAACAAAAACAAAAAAAACTCGCAAATATTGAGCGGGCAATAAATTCTGTTTTTATATTCGGAAGAAAGAATACCTATCGCAACGTAGAATAATTCTTTTTTTAACTTTTTAAATCCTGGGCAATGCCGCGTAGCTCTGTTAGTTACCTATAAGAATATTAAAGTGCATTTGTCTCCAAAACCTATTCTACTGTTACAAAATCTTACAACCCTTGAATTAAGGATATGAAATGAAGTCATTATTTGTCTATTCATTGATAACAGCTATAACGCTAAAAGAAAATATTTAGACACGTTCGAATATACAAATACAATTTTGCATATTACTAAAATAATAAAGCTAACTAATAATCTCTCCGCCCACCCCCCTCAGTGAGCTAGCAATACTCTCAGTTTGTATTATGTAATCCGTTATGGATTCATAATCAGTTCTGTTCAAATAACTTAATTGGCGATATACGCTTGCCTACGATTCTAGGCTTGCCTTTCGACAAGTAATGAGTCCTTAATATCTCCAATGCCCTCCTGTCATTATCTCTCGCTTCGCGCATTACGAGTGAGAAACTCCGATCATCCAAGCACTGGATTAATTCTGCATCTATTGTTGCATTTTTGTCCACAAAGTGTGGGTCCTCGGGTTGGTCCGATGATGCATCTATTATGTTATGCAATTGGAGGGTTCTCAGATACCCATGGAACTTTGTCTCCCAAATTTCATAATTAGACTCGTCGCTATTGAAGAAGATCCGAGCGTACCTGGGAACATAACCTGTAAAGTTTTTAATGGCCATCCTTGGCCAGTTAAAATAGGGCTTAAAGAAAGTCCTATGTTATGGAATCCTTTGGTGATCCTTTTGTGATTCTTTGGTAAGCGTATAAGTCCTATCCTGGGTATTGATAAAGGTCCAGTGATTTAATCCTATGTCCGTCGTCAAAGAACGCTGCAGTAATTATGACCAGTAGGATGGGTTCAGTATTGTATCAGCCTCAGAGTACTGTCAGTGATTGGCCAAGGAATAGATCACATGATCTCGCCTAGTCTATAAGTATGGGCGAGGATCTAGCACACACCTTAATTATTAAAAATATTAAAAAAGAAGCGCGTGGTGTAATGGTTAAAGTCATGGGAAATGGACTCGTCGCCCCGAGTTAAAACCCTGGACGTAATAATTGCATTTCACTTAGCGCTAATACTCTTGGGAAAAGTATGAATCCTACTCTCCCTCAAGCTATGGGTAAATAGTAGGGCAGATTGGGCTCTTTAACCTTGGTTAGGCAACCGGTCTAGGAGAAGGAAAACTCTGAATTCAAACTTGTTGAACTCCGCTTAAGAAATTGACCTTGTGTCGCATCCTGCTCGGGCGGAGGGGTTGGTAAATATATATATATTAAAAATCTCAACATTTACGTAAGAGTTTGAATAAAATATTTAAACGGAGACGTTTGGTAAATTACAAGAGGAATACAAAGAATAAGGAATTTAATGAATTCTTAAGAAAATTCTTTTTTTTTAATGAAAATTATAATAATGCAATAAGACAGAAGTTTAATTCCAAACTGGAATTTCTTATTAATGGTGAGAATTGTATTTACCACGGAAAAAGATATGAAGGAATTAAAGGAAGAAAAAAAGAAAGCAAAAGATA
The DNA here is from genome assembly GCA_023376005.1 of Doryteuthis pealeii. Classification (NCBI taxonomy): domain Eukaryota; kingdom Metazoa; phylum Mollusca; class Cephalopoda; order Myopsida; family Loliginidae; genus Doryteuthis; species Doryteuthis pealeii. The sequence continues at coordinate 123,604,412 of CM042144.1, read as the reverse complement.
TGAATGAAATGATCGAAGTAAATAAAAGAGAAAGAAAGAAAGAAAGAAACGTTTGTTTTACTTCTTTCTTACCCTCTCTACTTTTTTATTGTTTTCTTTCTTTTTTCTTCAATTCCTTCTTAAAACTTTTTTTTTACTATAGATTTACCTAAATTCCTTTTCTTTCTTTCTTTCTTTCTTTTTTCTTTTTTTCTTTCTTTCTTTCTTTCTTTTTTTTTTCTTTCTTTCTTTCTTTCTTTTTTTTCTTTTTTTCTTTCTTTCTTTCTTTTTTCTTTCTTTCTTTCTTTTTTTCTTTGCCACTGGCAAATACCCAATATGTAAATATCTTCTCTTTCTTTCTTTCTTTCTTTCTTTCTTTCTTCTTTTTTTCTTTGCTTCTTGAAAATGACTTATCTGCATACACCTTTTCTCTTTTTCTCTCCTTCTTTCTTTCTTTCTTTCTTTCTTTTATTGCTACCAGCAAAGAGGCTATCCGCAAATATCTTTTCTTCTTTCTTTCTTTCTTTCTTCTTTCTTTCTTTCCTTCTTTCTTTCTTTGCTTCTAGAAAAGGTATTTTCTATATACGGTTTTTCTTTCTTTTTCCTTCCTTTACCACTGTAGGCATCTTTTTCTTCCGTTATTCCTTTCTTCTTTTGTTTCTGGCAGATGATTTATCTGCATATACCTTTCTTTCTTTCTTTCTTTCTTTCTTTCTTTCTTTCTTCTTTCTTTGCCACTGGCAAATACCCAATATGTAAATATCTTCTCTCTCTTTCTCTCTTTCTCTCTTTCTTTCTTTCTTTCTTTCTTTCTTTCTTTCTTTCTTTCTTTCTCCAAACGTTTGATTATGTTATATATTGATATTTAATAAAGTTCTTTCATTTTTTCTTATACACCTACAAACTTCCTATCTTAATGCAATAAAAAGTCAACATGAAAACGTAATTATCCTCAATTATTGATCCTCTCATTTCATCGGTGCATGAGAAACATTGTGCCAGAAGCTTGGCTCTATCTAACACAACAAAAAAGAATTATCTATAAAAGGAGCATATAATAAGACTCTTGAACAAAAAGATGCATCGTTTGGGTGAATAGATTCCATCCAATTCCAATTCCATTCATTATTTCATGACATTAAACCAATAACATTGGTTCCAGTATAAAAGAAAAAGAAAACTCAAAACAAACACCCACACGGAGAAAAAGACAAAGATCGCTAAAAGCATCACTGGAATCAAGTTTGCTTGTGAGTTTAGATAAAAGTTTCTAATTAGGGTCTGTATAGATTAATGGGAGTCAGCAATGGTCAATTAGTTTTTGTGAGGACAGAAAAAGCTTAGAAGATTATTATGATGCTATCGTAATATCGCGATTAATTATCAGCGAAGCATGGTGAACTTGTCAAGAATAAACTGATTGGGAGCGGCGGCGCCATTAAACATTACGTGGACACATACGTTTACATTATGACCTGAGTTACCCCATTCACAATTGTCCCGATTCAACCACGTTTACATTATCAGAATTCTCTGTGCTGTCCATCAGAAACAAGTCTCAGTAATAACCATTATGTTTATGGATATTTGCAAAGCTTAAGTTACTCTTGTAAAAGGACACAATAGGGAAGTTAAAATTTCTCAGATTAATTTTCAAGACAGACAGACTGACAGCTTCTCCACTCTTGAAAGACTTACCCCCCCCCCAAAAAAAAAAGAAACTTGTGTTATTTCCTCCTTTCTTTGCATGGATAATGTATTACGTTTTTAAGGGCCATTGCTTGGCCTTAAAGCAGAAGCGCTTATCCAGTGGAATTGGATCCTCGATAAAGAGTCCCTTAATAATGTGAATCCTTTGGTTACTAAAGTGTCCTCAGTTACTGGTATATAACCCCTCCACACGAGCAGGATGTGACACAAGGTCAATTTCTTAAGCGGAGTTCAACAGGTTTAAATTCAGAGTTTTCCTTCTCCTAGACCAGTTGCCTAACCAAGGTTAAAGAGCCCAGTCTGCTCTACTATTTATCCATAGCTGGAGGGAGAGTAGGATTTATACCTTTCCCAAGAGTATTTGCGCTAAGTGAAATGCAATTATTACGTCCAGGGTTTGAACTCGGGGCGACGAGTCCATTTCCCATGACTTTAACCATTACACCACGCGCTTCTCAGTTGCTGGTATAGATCCCTTCGATAAGGGATCCTTTGGTTACTCTGGTAATCGTATAAGTCCTTCCTGAGTATTGGTAAAGATCCGGCAATCCTATGTCCGTCCTCAAAGAGTGCAATTTTAATTATGACCAATGTGGTGAGTTTAAGTATTCTATCAGGCCCGCAGTATTGCTAGTGATTGGTTGCAAGAATAACTCACGTGACCTCGGCTAGTGTATAAATCTAGGTGAGGAATTAGAGCACACCTTATATCACCAAAATATTCCAACATAATGTCGACAAGGTGACATGTCATGGGTTCTATGATGCTCTACTATGAAACGAAAATAATGGTTCGCTCAGCCGATGGTGTCACAGATTTATTTGACATTGTCGTTGGAGTCCTTCAATGAGATAAATCAACAATATTCATATCTATAATCTGCCTAGACTACGTACTACGAACATCATTAGATCTAATGAAGGAGAAAGGTTTCACACTAAAAAGAGGCAATAAGCAGACCATATCCTAAGAAACTATTACAGACGTAGGGTACGCAGAAGATCAAGCGATTTTCCACAAATACACCTGCACAAGCCGAATCAATGATGCATAGCCTGGAGAAGACAGCAAAAGGCATTGGCCCCTAAGTGAAATCAGATAAAACGGATTTCATATACTTTAAACAAGATAGAGATATGTCCACACTGGATGACAAGCCTCTGAAATTAGTTAACTAGTTCACATACATGGGTTGCAATATCTCATCTACAGAAAGAGATGTGCATAGAAAATGTAGGGGTTGCTTTTAACAGATTATTGATAATATGGAAATCTGATTTCTTTGATAAGATAAAGCGCGAATTTTACAAGCTGTTGCCGTGCCAGTTCTACTTTCGAATTTTGACCAATGATTAAAAATTGCCCATTAAAAACTTTTAAAATAAACTTTTAAAAATGTTACTTTAACGTAACTGTCAGTTTCATGGTTAAAGAAAAATCATGACACAATCAGAATTCACCAGTTAGCATACATATAATCAAGTAAACTATATCTTGCAAATTACAAAACTCAATTTGGAGGCAAATGACACCGTAATCACCTAATATAATAGCGGCACTGAGATCAGTATTGTTCTTTTGTTCAATAATTTATCCGGGTCAGCGCATTACAGAAGACCAAACCTAATGATAATTAATAGAAAAAACAGACAAACAAAAACCAAAACAAAAGCCAAACCAAAAACAAAACAAAAAACACAAAAAAAACAATATTTTTTTGCTGGACCACAATATAAAAATGAAAGAAAGCGAAAAGATAGAAACATACTCGGATCTTGCCAGAGAGCAATGAAAAATCTATGCAACACAAAGGTGACGGTAATACTAATTGTGTTTGACGCACTTGGAACAGTCGCCAAAATGCCATGAAAAGAGATTAGAGGAATTGGAAACCAGTAGAATCGATACATACCTCATCATTGTTAAAAGCGGCTAGAATACCCAGAAGATTCCTGGAAACCGGAATAGACTTGTTTTCATTCATCATCCTGTGACATATCACCAGTTAAACCGGGTGTGAAAAAATCTCTTTTATATAAATAATCATTTGTTTGTACACAGTTATATATACTAGCAAATATATGCACCCTCCGGGTGCAAGTATTTAAGTTTTAATGTAATAAAATATTGTATTAAATTAGAAAGGCTAATGAAACTAAATAAGAATACAGATAAAAAGATTTGAAACAGAGGGAGTATAATAAAAGATTTGAAACAGAGGGAGTATAATAAAAAATGGAACAACTGAAACTTACTCTTCCATCACTCTCGTCTTTCATTGTTATTTTTTCGAATTTAAGTATTTAGTTAAAGAGGAAGTGAAGAATAAAATGACAGTTATTTTATCTTGTTAATGGATTTCATTTAAGATTCATTGAAGAGATTTTTGCTTATATTCATTAAAATAAAACCAAACAGTTAGAAATCAATAATACTAAGCACATATTTATTAAATTCGATTTTTTAATATTAATATGCAAATTAGCCTTCCCGTTCACATTGTAAAGCGCTATTTTGTTGTATATATAAATATAATTGCATGTTGTTAGTATGTAGACGTAGTTAACAGTATTAATAATGTAGGACAATTTTATTAATAATTGAGGTTTAGATGAAAATAAAATCATGGAGAATGTGATGTCAATAACTAAGAGAATTGTGACTTGAGTAGGAATATAGTTTCGGTTACAGACAGAAAAACACACAATCTCCATTATAATAAGATTTACCAACCCCTCCACACGAGCAGGATGCGACACAAGGCCAATTTCTTAAGCGGAGTTTGACAGTTTTGAATTAAGAATTTTCCTTCTCCTAGACGGATTACCTAGCCAGGGTTAAAGCGTCCAGTCCGCCCTACTATTTACCCATAGCTGGAGGGAGAGTAATTGGATGCATATTTTCCCAAAGGTATTAGCGCTAAGTGAAATGCAAACAGCCATGTCCAGGATTTGAACTCGGGTCGACGAATCTATTTTTTACGACTAACCATTACACCACGCGCCTCCAACATAGTTATATGATATCAATTATTCCTATCTAATACTACATGTAGCCAGTTTTGCCACAATTATATTCTGGTGCATTTTTGTTATATGATATTTTACATCCGTGTCTCTACCAGTATCACTTTTCATCTTCCAAGCAAAACGAGAAAATACTTTTCCAATTCCCTGTACACCTTTCCTTAGTCTAATTATTCGCTTTAGCAATGGCTTTCACCTATATTCACATCTAAGTGTTACGTTATTAGAGAGTCCTTCGATAATTAAGGTTCGAAAAAACGATCAGTTTTAATAATGATAAAATATGTGTGAAGAAGAAGGAAATAAATATTTTGAAAAATATTTTGAAAGAAAGAATTGATTTGGAATGCGTTTGTTTAAAATGTTTGTTGAAATTCCATTAGAGAATTGCTGGCGTTGAATATTTTGCCACGGACTTAGTTGAAGGGGCGTTTTCACACAAGAAGAAACGAGTGCACACATAATAAGACAAAAGACCCATTACGTCGCATAAGTTCACATTTAGGTGTCATTATTTTTCTTCCGTAATTTTAGATTTATGACTTCTAATCATTTTTGGAAATTTTTTTGTTTCAACAGTAAATAAAAGTCTTGTTAAATAACTTGTTCAAGCATATGATCAATCGGCTGGTTATGTCAAGCTGTATCAGCTATATGATTGTCCCGATCGTATTCTTTAAATTGCTTTTACGACATAGCCAACCATTTTTATCATATCAGTGCTAGAAGGCGGTGACTGGAGTTCAACTATCAGTTTATTCGTTCTACTAATTTATTAGTATTATAATTTATTAATATGCATAAAGTTAATGAAAATTATGAAGTTTATAAAACTAAACTAATATATATCTAAAAATATTCTCTTTAAAATAATTAATACAAAAACAAGATTTGGTATTAAATAGCTCATAAGGGTTGATATGCCATTAAACAACCAACCAAGAAACCATCTAACCGAAGGCTGGCAGAGTTCTCTGTTCTTTAATGTTTATTCTAGTTTTATATTTATGAAATATCGCGTTATCATTAGGAAGTCAACAAGCAATTTATTTGTAGATATGATTTATAACTGCCAAGTTACTGCTAATATATAAAAAAACATTATTTGTTTTTTTTGTATGGCCGATAAGATCCATTTTTTAAACCAAATACAGCATCAAGGGAATTTAACACTATATATATATATATATATATATATATATATATATATATATATATATTAGCAAATATATGCACCCTAAGTATTTAGTAAATATAATAAATATCATATTAAATTAGAAAGGCCAATAAACTGAATAAAAATGCAGATAACATGATTTGAAACAGAGGGGTATGATTGAAAAATAGAACAACTAGATAAAATAGGAAATAAAGAATAATACAGTTATTTCAAGGATATTTATTGATTTATATTCAATAAGATAAAACTAAACAATTAGAAATCAATAATATTAAGCCCATATTTATTAAAATCAATTTTTTAAAGATCAATATGCAAATTAGCCTTCCCATTCACACTGTAAACGGCAACTGCATGCATATGGTTAACAGTCTTAATGATGTAAAACAATTTATTATAATTGTTTAAATTGCAGATAACAAACTTGTATAGTAATATAGTTTCGGTTACAGACAGTCAAACCCACAATCTCCATTATAATAAGTATATATATATATATATATATATATATATATATATATATAGATAGATGAATATATATTTCAGTATATATTTATTTCTATGGAAACAAGTCTGTTACCATTGGTTTCATGCTAACCAAACTTAATTGTTTAAGCGGAGCAATCGTCGGACAATGTAAGACTAAACGAATCGAGAAAAATCTCGATTTTTTTAGCCTTACATTTGAATAGGCATGCCCGCCTAATTCATTAATTATCAATTAATTAATTTTCAAAATTAGACACGACATTGATTAAGCACATATTCTCCCAAAAATTGTCGGCTAAAAAGCCATATCAAAACACATTGTTTGTTTACTTCTCATATATATATATATATATATATATATATATATATATATATATATGCGCTGACACAGATAACGAAGCAGAGAAAAGCTTCATAACATGCAATATTTACCAATGTGCATTAACATTATACAAATTTCCTGTGTATATCCATCATGCAGAATATTCATATCTGTGTATTTCATATTTACCTGATTCCACATATCCCTACATAACTATATAGCAAGCACTCACATTTATTCTAATTTGCCAAATTAGATTTCCATGTTTCGAAGGATTGTAAACTCTCTTCTTCGAAATGCCAATCAGCCGATTAACTGTCAAATCCCATTTGCTTTTATCTAGAGAACGACGAGCGTGCCGACTGTTTAACGATCTTCATGTTGCCAAAATCTTTCGCTACAAACAGACCAATGTGTTCTCGTGTTGTTAATAAAACTTTTAGATTTACTCCCACTCTGAGCAAGAAAAGTTTCATTAATTCACTGACAGATTCGGATTATATCGATTTATCAAATTAATCTCTACTACATATAGCTGAAGGCATCTGGAAGTCTCTTTAAAGAACTCCATTTAATTTGACTAATCGCCAATTCAGCATTTAAAGAAGTGCCTGCTGCTGCTGCTGGAATATGGGAAATGGCTAATATGCAAAGGAACATTTAAGAGTTAAAGGTAAATATACTGTAAAGACTTCAATTATTTATTGCATGAATTTTATCGTTTTTAATACTCGAAAATAACGATTCCCATTAATTCTATAGAGAGTTATTTAAAAGATAATTAAGAAATTGCGTTGTTTTAAATTATTATTTTCGTTAGTATGATAAAGATGAGAAAACGAGATACTGCTTTGTTAACCGTGGTGTATCATTGTTCGTTTTTAATTCAATTTTAGATAAGAAACTGACTAGATATTGGAATTTTCTTTTAACAATTAAATACATTTCCTGAAAAGTTATCCTTCGTAATAAATTAATATTTGATGTTAATTTCAATAAATATGAGATGTACTCCATCAAAACTCCATACATAGCCGTAGGAAGGCGTTTGGCATAAGGATTAGCGTCGTAGGAAATGGACTTAACGACCCGAGTTCAAATCATAGACAAGGCTGTTTGCATTTCACATAGCGTTAATATCCTTGGTAAAGGCATGAATCAAACTACTCTCCCTCCTGCTATAGGTAAATAGCAGGGAAGACTGGGCTCTTAACCCTGGCTAGGTAACCAGTCTAAGAGAAGGAACGCTCTGTTAAACTCCGCGTAAGAAATTGACCTCGGGCAGAGGGGTTGGTAAATATATTTAAGCAAAGGTGCAAATATTTTGTATCCAAATTATTTTAGCAATACTAATGAAAAAAAGAAAAAAAAGAATAAGTGCTTCGAGATGGAATGACATTGATTTTTGGGGGGATTCTTCAGAAAACAAATGATTATCAAACTTTATCAGATCAGCCTTATTAGCAACTGAGATTGCTATTGGTTAAACTGAAATTCAATACAGCCATACACAGACAGAGAGGGGCGTTTAGCATAATGGTTAAAGTCGTAGAAAATGGACTAACGACCCGAGTTCAAATCATGGACAAGGCTGTTTCACATAGGACTAATACCTTTGAGAAAGGTATGAATTCAACTATACTCCCTCCAGCTATGAGTAAATAGTAGGGCAGACTAGGCTCTTCAACCTTGTAGGGCAACCTGTCTAGGAGAAGAAAAACTCTGAATTCAAAACTGTTAAACTCTGCTTAAGAAATTGACCTTGTGTCGCATCCTGCTCGTGCGGAGGGGTTGGTAAATATATACACAATCATAAAATGGATATTGTCATGATTGAGTGAAATGGTTGTGCGAGTGATGGCAATTGTACTTGTATCAAACAATTAAAAAAATGAAACCAGGGTTAAAACACTGCGTTGGTTAATCTTTCTGTTCAACACCAATCCACTTGGATTCATTATCTTGATCTAATTGAAGTTAGATGAAAACCTTTCCTAAAGTCTAAGCATCCAGCTCGGTTTAATACATTTAATGTTAACATCCTTTGTCTAATCAGCAGATTGGACGAGTTAGTATTCAAGGATAAATCCAATTCCATTGACATTTCCCCTCATCAAGAATATCGATATTTTTATCCTAATTTAGATCTTGAATTCATTAGAGTTAGCAATTAACTACTTGTCATTGCTTCTGCATACGAAAACTCTCATAACCCTACAAATAGAAGAATAGGAATGTTTCTTTTTCTAAAGGCCCGTGTGAATTCACACATATAGAACAGATCAATGAATGAATTACGGGAGTTAAGTTTGATTCGAACCGGAAAATCAGATTCATTACTTGCTAACGAGTAGGTCATGAAATTCTATCAATCTTTGGAATCTATTGTTGAAAATATCCCTTTTCTCAAGTTCATGACCACTGCAGGCGATTTCAGTGTAAGAATTGGCCCATGGGGAAAGTAGACTCGAAAGATGTTACATCAAACAAACAGTTTTCTATTGATGTCTTTTACTGGTTCACTGAACTTTCAAGCCCAGAAGACAATGTCGAGAAAAATTTACTCAAAGTTAATCACATCAAAGAGAAAAGATTGCAGTATCTTGTCTTCCAAAGAAACCAAAACGAAAAGCCGTGAAATGAATTACTCATGAACAGATTATTTCAGTTGGCGAAAAACTTAAAATACTTTCTTAGCAGTATGACAAAAATCCATCCAGTCAACTAAAATCAGAAATATCAAAATGTAAAAGGGATCTTCAAGATTTATATACCTCTGCTCATGCTGAGTCAACTGAAGTTAAAATATTATAACTTAAGAATTACTTCGTATTAACAAGCAACGTTCTGTAGCATAGGTTTTTGTCTAGGAAATAACTATCAGCTGGCTATCAAGAAACTAGGAAAAAGAAATATGTTTATTATTCAAAGGTCTACAGAGTAATCTATTGTAACCTAATGAAGGGGGAGAGCCAGGAATGTAACGGTGATGTGTAAATTAGCACGGAAAAGTTTTTCAGGTGAATATAAGAATTATATGTAAATTAGAATAGAGAAATCTAAGGAAGAATCATCATAAGGCCACATGGTCTTTTTTTTATTGGACGAGACGTGTGACGTAGTAAAGTGGGAGAGAGGAAGAGTGGGAGGTGAGAAGGTTGAGTGAGTCTGATACAATGCGCTAACAGAGTGAGACGTGGGTTCTTGCTCTCGACAATTTTGGTTTGGGGGGAAATAAAAATCTCATGAGAAACAGAAGTGGCCTTGTGTTATTACTAAACACTATAAATAGCACAAGGAAAGGTGTCCCCCCAGCACCCCAAGTTGGTTTCCAGACTACAAACAACATCGATCCAGCATCCAAAATTCGAGCCTCTCTCCAATGTAGTACCAATCCAGAGATAAGTATACAACTATTATTTGATCATCAACACATCACCACCTCATTTAAAGCGCGTAACGTAACTCTATTTCCAGTTGAAAACATCTTTCCAAAAGTTAAGATATCTACTACTTTAGACATTTGCATTAACCATTTCCTTGAGGGGGAGTCCCCGTGGCGTGGTGGCTAATGGGTTGGATTGCAACATCGTAGTAAGCGAGTTCGAACTCCAGTCGCGCTATTACGTTCACTTTTGGACTAATATCCTTGGAAAATGTATGAACATCCTCATCTCCCAGATAGAATTAAATAGTACCACTATTTCGTCTACAAGCATGGCTTTGGCATTTAAACAACCCATTAAATTTTATATGGCATTAAACAAAGAAACCAAATCATTAGACCTTTTCCTTCAGAGAAGTTCCAATTTGTAACTAAATAATTGTAAAATGAAGTCCGCATGCCATGACAATTTCCTTGATATCATGTAGAAGGATCCCGACTTTTTTTCAATTTCTTCTCTTAATCTTTACTAAAATCCTTGAAATGTTTTCCCACTTCATAGCTGATTAAAAGCTGGCATAGTTCCCATACCTTAAAATAAGGCGCCCCATCGTGATGTAATGGTTAGCAAGATAGTCTCAAATATCCATTTCTACCGAATAGCGAGTTCGATTCTCGCTGGATGTTTGTACTTGTGATCTTGTGTCCCATCCTACCTGTGGCAACGGGTTGAGTATATAGGCGTATCTCACGTGGTGTAATGGTTAGTAGCTGGATTAGTAAACCATTATTAGCGAGTTCGATTCTCATTGAGTGCCTCATACTAGCTGGCGGTTTTGTGCCAAAACGAACCTAAGCTTAGTAAATAAGTACCTTAAAAGGGAGATCACTCTTCTTTTACAAAGTATAGTAGAATAGCAACCAATAAATATATATGACTCATACTAAACTCTCTTGTTTAAATCTAAATTTATCTACTTCTTCCCAAGTTGTTCGCTAAAAGAACGTGAGATTTGCTGGCCACTATCACTGAGCCGTAAGCTGTCTTACACAAATGTCAACGCTATGAATTCTGGTATTGACAACCACATTTAGAATGAATATTTCATGAATATTACAACAAAAGTATATATAATTACTTAACTTCAATTGACTAATTCTGTTCTATACCGCTTTTATATATCGGGTATATAATTGTGAGAGAGTAGAAAGATGAGAGGATGAAATTAGGTTTTTATGTTTCTTGCTTGTGCTTGTTCTTTCCTCTGTTGGGCTAATTTCTTTCTTCTTCTGTTGGGCTGTGCTTATTTCTTGTTTGTAATAAACAAAGCAAGACATTGATATTTTTTAAAAAGATTCTTTATTAAGAGCCCACAGCCCAAAAGCAGTGAGAAGTCGGCATCTTAGGAATGAAGATCCTAACGTTTGCTCGTCCTGACTAACGGTTGAAATCTGCTAACTAACTCTGATTTCCTTTCACACACCTTTCCTCCAGCCAATCAGAATTCGGAGTACAGGTCAGCGAAAGGTTAACTGCTGTCAATACCTTTAATGGCTAACGGTAACTTTCCATTTAACCTCCTCCAATTTTGAATCTTCAGCGAACTGAAATTCAGAAATCTAACTACACATCATACATAATTTTAGGCTACCTACGAACTATGTAACAATTCTGGGTATTTTTTGTTGATTGATGCCTTCAAGTGGTTTAATTTGGTGAGAAATGTTCAGCATAAAATTGCGTAAATCCATTTGGAACGTTTTACCATCAACTGTACATTTTAAATAAAGTTTAGAAATATCATTTGCATTTCAGTAGCATTTTTACTTTTCACAAATTAAAAAGAAAGAATATGCTTAAAACTATGCTCATTAGTGTTGTGATGTTAATCCAACAGTAAAAAAGAAGTCAAGTCGAGGTAGGTAAAATAAGACAAGTGTATTTACAATAATGGTACAGGAACGGCTAGCTTGCCGTTAACGGTAACAGTACAACCTTTTCACTCGGTGTCTCACTATTTATAGTGAGAACCGGTGTATATTCTCCACTGTAGGAACAAACAATTAGCTTCAAAATTCAATGTTAAAATCGATGTCAACATCTCTTTCTCTTGGTCTGGCACCCACAAAAGATGAACTAGACACATTGTGTCTTTGTCCATTAAGTGCGGGGGGGGGACAACTATCAGTAATTGACTCTCATATTCTTTATGAACTCTTTCTCATTTCCAAAGAATTTTGTCCTATCTGTTTTGTATCTTGTCATGTATAATGTCATGTCCACGTGCTCAGACAATAAAGTCTGTATTGTTGTTATGTTATATTTCTTTGTTCGGATTTATTTATATATATATTTATTCATCTACGTTGGAAGGTTACTCTGAGCCTTCTAACGTATTATAATCGCACATCTTATTCTTATTTGGGCAAATTCTTATTGCAAAACTATTTAATTGAAAATGCATGTTGATGAGACACTTATCACAATACATTCAAAAGCAATATTCTATAATATCGTCCGATAAAATTAAACATTCCTAATACCGTCCTGCTGACAAGGGCATAGTTGTGAAATGGACATTGGAAGAAGAAGGAAACGGAAGCCCCGAGCAAGTGCATTAAAATAAATTATATCAACGTCAGAATAGACAAGACGTATAAGAATAATAAATGTCGCATATGCAGAAACAGAAATGAAACTGTCACTCATATAAAAGAATAAAATAAATTATCTTAGGAGAAATAAAAATGGATATAACGGGATAGAAAAGGTTATCAACTGTCAATTGTACATACAAATTGGATTCAACAATGTAGACAAATGATAAATGCATATACCAGAATATGGTCTACAGAATATGATAAAAGTTAACTAATACTTGGCAGTCTAAACAGGTCTACCATCATATCTATTCTATTAATAATTGAGATTCGCTGTCTATCTGTCTGTAACGAAAACTACGTCACTGCTTACGTCACAAAACCCAATACCACCATGATCTTGCCTTTTTTTCAATAACAAAATGTTAACTAAAAGGTTTACAAGAATAAGTAAATACCTACAATGTTGTGTAAAATTTATGTGTCAAATATTCAAAAAAGTTAGTCCCATCTATGGGTTAAATAGAAAAACATGAGTTTATAAACAAAATTGTATTATCCATTAAGAATTGATTTATTTCAAAACTTTATCGGCATTAAATGACCCACTGAGGTTGATATGCCGTAAAACAAACAAAACCAAATCAAAATAGTTAATCCCCAATAAACAGTTTTTCGACTTAAGAAGAATATTCGAAACAAGAAATCTAATTGATAATTGATAGATGCATGAAACATTTTAAATGAGGAGAACAGAATTGAGTTTCAGTTTCAAATTGTTTTATTTCTTTATTCCTTTAATAAATTTGATGATTTTGCTTATGATACAAACCCTCTGACCTTGAATCTTTAACTCTCACCTCCTCAGCTAATATCTTTCAAGAATTAACCCCCACCCACCCAGAGGGTGTTTATTTTTGCTAGTAATAGCTAATTTTCTTAATCACATATTGTAGTTGTAGTAGGTAGTAGGTGTTTTCCACGGGTAGGATGTGACACAAGGTCGCAAGTATGAAGTATCCATAGAAGATCCAACTCGGTATTCAGTAGTAATAGATCTGCGAGACTAGCTTGCTAACAAGTATAGCACGATGGAACGCCTTATTGTAGTTGTAGTAGTAATGTTGTATACCCTTTCTTTCCTTACTTCTATTCTTCTTCTGCTCATCTTTGGTATCTTACGTTCATCTTCTAGCGTCTGGACTTCGTCTTGGTGGTCGGTTGCACATAATTCATTTCTTATTCTAGATCAGTCTTGTTGCCAAGACATTCATCAACCACAAAAACCATATTATTTATGTAGGCTTTTATTTACTTAACTAAACATATTTCTCTAACTAACATAGCGCACGTGTGCAGTGAGCACCAGCTAAGGCAGAAACATCTTATCTGCCTGACGTCCAAGCTGAAACTGAGAGCCAACCAGGTCCCACGTGACTTCACGTATTTCGCGGGCTTTCTGTAATATTCCATGGAAAGTCCCGCCCGTGATATGAAAAGGGGGCCATCCCTTCAGAAATACATGGGGTTGACAATAATCTATGCATAGATTACGTAACAGTAATATTCTTAAGCTATGTGGTAAGATAAAAAAAACAACAACTCTCAGACCAGATTTTACAAGCTAAACAATAGTCAGGTTCTATAGTTAATAGTATTTCAAAGGTTTTGCTGAATTGAGACGACCACCCCCGAACTGTATCAGACAGCATGATAAATGGATTACATCAGTGTGTTCCCCTATGATCGAACCCCATATATACCCAATACATTAACTGGAATCCTATCGTGGTGTAAGGTTTAGCAAGCTCGTCTCAAAGATCAATTACTACTGGATAGCGGGTTTGATCCTTGTTAGATGCACCATACTTACGACCGTGTGTCACATCCTACCCGTGGCGAACGAATCGAGTAATTACCTATCCTATACATTAACTTAAATTACAGAAAGATAAATATGTTACAGGAAAATATCGCTGGAGTTAGGAAAAATCACTGACCAACTTAACGCTAGTGTTCGACAAAGAACGACATAGCCAAGCGTGAAATGAAAAAACGACATAGCCAATGAAAGAAAAAAATAGAAAAGAATACAACAGAAGAACAAGAAAATGTCTTGAAACTAAGATCTGTGGCAGAAATTTCATCTAAGGAATAAACACCTTGGCTGTCCCACTTGTAAGATATTCTGGACCATACTTAAAATGGACAAGGGAGGAACTTTGATAGATGTAACAAAGGACAAGGAAATTGATGATAATGCACTAGGCATTACACCCGGGAGATGACATAGAAAGGCTATATATATATATATATATATATATATATATATATATGGGAGATTGTGTGTTTTTCTGTCTGTAACCGAAACTAATTCCTACTCAAGTCACAATTCCCTTAATTATTAACATCACATTCTCCATGATTTTATTTTTATCTAAATCATTAATAAAATTGTCTTACATTATTAATACTGTTAACTATGTCTACGTACTGATAACATGCAATTCACAGTTTATAAAAAGTATGTAAAGTAGACATAGTGGCCTGTTGTCGGTATCAGTCTGGGGTGGAGCAATACACCTATCACCAACTCCCTATTTTATCGCACAGATCTAAGCTGTGCTACTAATGCACTGTTGACAAGTTGCCGGGATCGAATCCGGAACCTTGTGGTTCTTACCGACACTTAAACCGGCCTCTAATGGAACATTATTCTAAGTTGTTCGGAAAATGCTGTCCGATTTTAGTATAAACAGATTAAATTCTAATCAAGTATACAAAAGAGCCGTCTTCTTCTGGGCAAATATTTAATATCAAAATATCTTGCCCTGGGTAAGAACGCATTTTTAAATACTTAAATTTCATCTTTCTCTATTATTATTGTTATTATTTCATTTTATTTTGTATTTAGAATAATAGTGTATAGAATACAAGGACAAACTCTTCGTCGAAACACGTGTCGGCATTCCAATAAATAATTTTTATCCATACAACATTTTCACACACACACACATATATATATGTTTATGTTTGAAATACGCCAGACTTACTTAGCGCAGGGTGGCGTTGTCAGTTATGTTATTGGCTGGCTTCATAGGGGGTTTCGGGTCTTCCAACATAATACCCCCCTCAGCCAGCCAGAACCCGTTGGAGACGATGAAACTCCAACACGCCACCCATATGCAACGCCATATATATATATATATATATATATATATATATATATATATATATATATATAAGTGGTGTAGCTCAGTCGGTAGAGCACACGCCTACGAATCGCAAAGTTCCTGTTTCGATACCAGTCCCCATCAACTCAGCATAAGAATAGCACAGATTGAGCAATCTGGTCTGTGCGGCAAAGTGGGTCGCTGACGGTAGGTGTAGCGGCCCACCTCAGCACAAACATTTTCCTTGGTCTAATTAATTTACTAGTAGTTGTTGGAATGTGACAAATGTTCAGTTTAATGTTGGTTCCTATGAAGGATACAGGCCTCCCTAGAGGTGATGTCAAAAAAGTTCAACCCCATCGATATTCTTCTTATGGATTCATCAGACGCCGAATGATAAACTCAACCCTTACCCCTTTAAAGTGAGAGAGGAGATGTACTCCTTTCGCACCGTACTACCCCTCCACAGGTCAACGGTGCCGCTTGAGTTAGTTGCGTCGCTAGACTTCACGGCCGTTTCGCACTTTCAGCCCACGCTGTGTTTATTGATACAGAAGACAAGAAGGTCTTTTGATAAAGTCGATAAGGTCAAAGGTTGCACAAAATTAACTTCAACAAAAAAATAAATCAACTTGGGATAAACATGTAATAAACAGCAGGAGCTGATCTCGTTAGTTTTTAAATTTAGCCAGCAAGGTGCCTGAAAGAAGCAAACAGTTTGTCTCTCATCGTTTTTATTAATGGCTATTGACCAACCCCCACATCCTAGAGGAAACCGGGTCGTGGTTGTTGAAAATGGAACGCGTATGTGAAGTGTTAAATGAAATAAATTAACATATTTTTAAATAATTATCAACAACGTCACAAAATTCAGTCTTGTATATGCTTTACTTATCTTTTGTACTTCAGAAAAAAGTACTGAGAAATAATATGTTGTTTAATATGAAAGCACATGTTAACGTTACAAAAAGTACTGAAGATTATATATATATATATATATATATATATATATATATATATATATATGTTTCGTTAAACTGTACTGACGATTCTTGTCAGACGAGTTTTTGTTTGATCCTTTCTAATTTTCTGGTCATCTTTTTAATGTCAAGAATCGTCAGTACAGTTCAACGAAACATGTTTAAAAGAAAAAAATGCTGCCAAAATACACTTATATATATATATATATATATATATATATATATATATATATATATATATATATTGATAATCAAAACATTTTAAACATCGACAATATTTTTCAAATATCAATAAATCATCTTCACAACTATTATTTTTCACATTTACTCATTATTTTTTCAAATATTCGTTTAGCCTTACATTTGAACATATATGCCCGCCAAAAAAAATTCATTAATTTTCAAAATTAAGTACGACTTCAATTATGCACATATCCTCCAAAAATTGTCGGCTTAAAGCCATATAAAAATAAACACATTTGTTTGTTTACTTAACCTCATATTGATTATTGTAAATAATCTTTGCCATATATTCAAAATGTAAAATAACGCTCATATATATTGTTGAATATGAAAAAGGAAAACAATATATATAGCTGAGACTAAATAACTGGTTAGAGGTGTTTAATTTAGATTGGTTTCTATTTTATTACATATCAACCTTCGTAGGAGATTTAATGCCAAAACCGACCTTTTGGAATAATTTTCCAAAGGTTTGAAGTCGATTTTCTAATCACAATATTTTCTCAACCAATCAGTTGTTACTTAATTCATGGTTAGCCTATGAATTATGTAAGTAGTGTAGTTAGAAATTTTCAATTGAAGTTCGGAAGATTCAAAATCGGAGGGTTGAATGGAAAGTTACTGTCGATTGGCAGATGGTGACCTCTACTTGACCCATTCCAAAACCCGCGAATAGAAGCGTGTGAACAGAAATTGGTTTTGGTTTGCCGGCCAGACAATCACCGATAGCGGACGCAGGTGCCCCTCGCTCAAAATGCCACTTCTCATCCGCGCGGTCTCGAGAACCCTATGGGCTGGGGTTGTTTTTAGTAAATAATAAAAAAAGATAACAACAAATTCATACGTCTTAATTAATCAGCAAGAAATGCACAGAAGAGCCTAAAAATCTAATAAGAAAAAGAGAGTAGGGGAAAGATAGAGAAATGGGGTGAGTGTGTGGAAGCAATAACGCTAATCTTTTTCAATTAAAATATAATGAAAAGAAGGAAAAAAAACAAAGAGTGAGAGAGAGAGAGAGTTAAATCAAGATTATTATACTTTTACATATTGAAATATTTTCAATAGCTCTTAAGTAAACATATCAAATGTAATGATTAAAGTATTATCATACTGTGGTATATCCACAGGCCCTGCTAGTATATATATATATATATATATATATATATATATATATATATACCCCACTAAATACACACAATATATATATATATATCAAAGATTCCTACCAACTCATTGCTTTAAACTGACCTGATGCTGCTGACTGTTACACCTTTTTACCCAGGCTCATTTACAATTGTAGTACTAAGAAACACAACCCTTATTTCTATATGTTTGCATTATGCATCAAAGTGTTCTAGATCTAATAGTTTTGGGTGAATATTCAATGTTTTATGTTAAAATAGGCTGTATAACAAGTCAGATTATAATGCAACCTATTTGTGGGTTTAAAAAGAGAAAAGCAAAAGAACCAAATCATTATTATTTCCTTTAACACTCCACATACGCGTTACATCCCCTAACCCTCTCTCTCTTCCTCTCTCTCTCTCTCTCCCCCCCTCTCTCTCTCTCGTCATTTATATGCCCGAGATGAACGGCTATATAATACAGTTACAGATCAAATTAGATATAACATGATAAGTTAACTATTATTATTAATTTAAATATCATTCAATATGCAAAATTGGTGGTTATCCCAACGTTGTTTTCGAAACTGGTGGAAAATTATCATTTTAAGCGACAAATGTCAAAAAGCAAAGCTAGTTATGATGAAAAGTACATATCGCCGCTTGCATTAATATTTCTATGAATAACAAAATACGAAATGGTGATCATATTTTTCTGTTTGTAAACCTGGAAATCCGATGTTAGCATACTCCATAACTAAGGAGAAAAATCAGACGAACAAACAAGTTAATTTGCGGAGAAAGCATATTATCATTCAATATATAAAACAAAATTAAAAGAAAAAAATATATATACATATATTTCCTCATGTGGATAAATCAATAATGTTATTCTCAGCCTATATGAACGTACAGGACAATGAATCAAGATTCTAAAATATAACACTATATAGGTATTGTGCCCCTGAAGTTACAGCGCCTCATGTGACTGTGAAGTCCAATATTCGAAAACATTCCCGAGCACAGATCTCGCACGTGAAGGCTGTCCCTGAAGATGTTAATGTGCCGGTGCTTTCTTGCCGCCGCTTTCTTCTGAACTTCTTGGCTTCATGCTGTTGCGCCAGGGTGACTACAGACATGAACAGTCCGCTGTGGATAGTCTGCCGCCACCGAGGGCGGTTCTGAGCCAAATTATCTCAGGTGGAAGGGGTAATGCATCTGAGATCATTCATGCAGATTTAAAAGTATATATATATATATATATATATATATATATATAAAGATAATCTAATGAGTCAGACGAACCTACTATTAGTTTCGCATAAATCTCTTCAGGCTAAAATCTGACTCAGATTTTAGCCCTGAAGAGCTTTATGCGAAACTAATAGTAGGTTCGTCTGACTCATTAGATTATCTTTATTATTGGCTCTACTTAGGTATCGAGCACTTTTTACATATTAGCTTTCTCCTAACGGTTATATGAATATATATATATATCTTATATACATATATATACATATAAATTGTTTTTTCTTTTGGCCAAATTCTGTACCAATAGATTATTTTTTGTTGGTACGAATATCTTGGTCCTTTCTTTTTTTCAAAAATTTTTTTCTTCCTGGTTGATGTTTGGTAGTATATTTTTACAATCAAACTTTCTGCTGGGTTTTTTCTCTCCGCAAGGATCTACCAACGACGCTTGGTATATTAAATTATATATATATATATATATATATATATATATATATATAGGTACAAGTGATAACCTACTCGAGTTTCACCATAAGGATCTTCAGGATTAAATCCACTGCTTGAATCAAGATATTGATTAATGGCAGTCGATTACACGTGTGTGCCTTTCGCGATAAACGGTTTGTTATGAGAAAGTATTCGACGAACGCTGGTTTTAAATTCAAAAGTACAAAAAGCGGAAGTTGTGTTTTCGCAAGGTTCAAAATGTAAACATTGGTAGTAAACCGTTTTGTGTTATTGTTTTTACTGGTTTACGACGGTGGTTTCATTTAATCACCATAACCCTTACAATAATATAGACAATCCCAAATCACCGTCGACCTGGACCTTGACAGAAATTGAAAAAATATGTGGAATATGAGGGTGAAAGTGATACCAATTGTTGTTGGAACGGTTCCCAAAAGTTTAGAAAATAAACTAGAGAAACTGGAAATAAGAGGAAGAATTGAGACCATCCAAACAACAGCATTGTTGAGATCGGCTAGAATACTCAGAAGAGTCCTGGATACCTGTGAAGATTTATTGCCACTCTGGCGCTGGTGGGAAAAACTCGTAAGGAGTGAAATAATAATAATAATAATAATAATAATAATAATAATAATAATAATAATATGCTACGGATTTGCCAGCAGCCAACAAAAATTAATCTGGCAATACTCTTAACGACATCTGATGTAACATCTATATAGCAATATACCTCATGAGTCAGATAAACGAGCCATTTGATATTGTATTAGAAAAAACGCCCTGACATATTCCACCCAAGACTTGAAGAAAAATTCGTTTCAGACGGAATAGACTTGATTCTAAGAAATAATTTGTTCTAATTCAAAATTCTACGTACCGCAATTGGATGTAAAATGGCACCAGAGAGCACCACCCTTACTTCTTCATCCTAAAATATCATATAAAATAAAAGGATAATCTATAGATGTGAAATGGAAGATAATACTTTAATAAAATCTCTGAAAACCATGGAAGAGGCATGAATCCAACTATTCTCCTTACAGGGTAAATAGAAGGGCAGAATGGGCTATTTAACTTTGTCCAGGACAAGGAAAACTATGAATTCAAACCTGTTGATCTCCGCTTAAACAATGTTGCATCATGTTCGTGTGTAGGAGTTGTTTAAATGTATACTTTCTCTTTAAAATATATAGACATCTGTTTTATCTTCTAAAATGGGACAATATCAATTATATTTTTGATATACTATAAAAACTTAAAATAAATGACAATATAACAAAATACCTGATGGTACAATGTTAATTAAAAGTTAACGTCAACGTAAAAAATTAAAACAAACTTTGATATTTGCCTGATTCGAGGATTTTACTGTAGAAGGCGTTTCAAAATCTAACCAGAAAACATGATGCTTTTAATATATATATATACATTGCAATATAGGTACAAGTGATAACCTACTCGAGTTTCACCATAAGGATCTTCAGGATTAAATCCACCTAGAGTAGAAAATCTTATTTAAGAACCCAACTGACCATTTCAAATAAAGACAAACTTAATTAGTAGTTCTAAAAAAATGTTATTTACATTTCAAAATGTACAGATTGAAAGCAATGTTATTGGGGATGTAAGTAAGTAAAAAAAGTAAAGTCGTCGGGGCGGCCTAATGTCGATATCAGCCATGCAGCGAGGGAGTCTATCCCCTTTTCCTCGCTAGACCAAGGAGATTAATTTTAGTGTCTGAGGTGGAGCGCCACACCTACCGTCATCTCCTTACTTTACCGCGCAGATCCCTGTGCTACTCATACGCTGAGTTGGCGAGGGCGGGTATCAAACTAGGAACCTTGTGGTTTCTAACCAAACGCGCTACCGACTGAGCTAACCCGGCCAGGGATGTACACAGGTATTAAATAACAGAGTTTCTCTTCATAAAAGCAATAGGGTCATATATATTCAAAACACCTCTTTTAATGCAATAATAGATCTTTTAAATTAATGCCTGGTAAATACCAAACAAACTATTATGCAGTATCTATGTATATTTAAAAGAAAGATTATGTATATCGGTTTGTTTGTTTGTTTATTGATTTTAACGGCATATGAACCCGTCTGGTGTTATGTCATGCCTAACGGTTAGGAAGTTATACATATCGTGTATTTATATTTATACTTTTTAGTAATTGGCTTTAACAATGTGCTTAGCATTATTGGGGATTATGTTGTATGGTATTGATTTGTTTCATGTCTATATTCTATGGTATAATTTTATTTCCCTCAAAAAAAGAGAGAATATCCTCCATGTTGACATTTTCAAACAGATCTTTCATATTGTTTGCTTTAAAATAACGGTTTCTGATGTGAGAAAGAAACCTGCATTCTATGAATAAGTGTATATCTGTATATATGTTTGTACAAAGACCAAGCACATTCCTTTTATAAAGGAAAATTGGTGGAGACCAGCAAAGACCAAAATTCAATACAATCCACACCCTATTTATGTCCAAAGCGTGAGATAAATTTTTTTTTTTAAATTAATCTAAAATGATTAAAAAATAACATAAATTAATAAAGCATAAAACATATAAAAAACAAATAAAATATGAAAAAAAAATACAAACAAGAAGAATGATAAAAATAAACAACTTAAAAACAAGAAAATATAAAGAATAAAAGATAATAAAACAAATATATAGAAAAAGAATTTTAATAAAAAAAAAATTATAAATATATCAAATTATAAATATAGATAGATATGTCTTTTAACGTTTTAAGTTCCGGGCAACACCGGGTAGCTCTGCTAGTTAGTCATAAAGGAACAGAAATACTTTCATTTGTAGAAACCATTCCAAACGGACTACAACAAATTATCATTTCTGCATTAAGAATTGAAACAACTAGCTTAAGACGATGTGATTTATATCAGTTTTGTTTGTTTGAAGAAGCAGGCCAGGCAGCACCTGCTGCTGCTGCTGCTGCTGCTCACAAATGTGTAAATATGGACGCATGCGTCCAGATCAAGTGATCCATACGACCAAACTTCTGGCAAAACAATCAGTGATGTAAATCAGTCCCGATGGACAATACGTTAGTCAGTGGAGAGGCGTCGTACCGACACACACACACACACACACACACACACACACACACACACACACACACACACACACACACACAAGAATCTGTCGATCGGCCGGGAAGGCTGTTGGTAATCGATTGGGGGCAAGCAGCCCATTAGAAGTCGCAACGGGAATAGAAACTAGAACAGTTTGCTTCCAAAAAAACAGTCTATTCAGATGAAAATTCTTAAAATACATGAAGAAGCTCTTAATAGAAACACGTGGTATAAAACCAAAAATGATAGATAAAATTTATTTGCAATCTCTCTCTCTCTCTCTCTCTCTCTCTCTCTCTCTATATATATATATATATATATATATATATATATATATGTGTGTGTGTGTTCGTGTGTGTGTGGCGTGTGTGCGTGTATAAAAACTGCTAATAATTTTATCTATCACAAACACACACACATACATATATATATATATAATTCCAATAAGAGAGAAAAAACTCAACATACCATTATTTGGCTATTATAAATCTATTTCAGCTGGTAACTCTAAAAAAGAGCCCAGTTTCTTCAGATAACCATTACAGAATAGGTAATAATAATAATAATAATAATAAAAAAGCTTTAGATAAACCCCCCAAAAAGAGATACATTACCAGACCGTTTAGATACATCATATCTTGACACAAATTTAAAAAACCAAATTTTCCTTCTTTTCTTTATATGTTTTTTTTTTATTTGTAATTTTTAATTCATTGTCTTTAAATGAGGAATAGTCCGCCGAAAAATAGGGTTTTGGTGTTTTTTATTCTATTATTTCATTATTTCCTTATCTTAAATGTTTTTCTCTATTGTGTGATGTCTATATAACGAAACTGGGCTCTTTTATAAAGTCACCAGCTGAAATAAATTTATAATAACCAAATGACAATCTGTTAAATTAACCTGTTTTTAAGTGGAGAATACTTAAAATAATATACCTACATTTTGTAAGTATACTGGTGGGAACTATTGATTGGTTTATGAATATTCTTCTTTTAAAAGCTATAAATTTCCAGAAAATTTAATAAACTACTGATTCGGAAATTCAAGATTAAATTTGAAGCAAATAGACCAGAACTTCACTATTCTTTTTCGAATATTTAGCTTTTTCATTTCAGTATAAATAAATATGCAGAAGACTTTTTCTTGTATCGTATCCGTTTAATTATTTGGGGAAATCCGTGGTGTAATTTCTAAAATGTTGGACTGCGACATCATAGTAAGCTAGTTTGAACTCTAGTTCACTTTTGGACTAATACCCTCATGAATGGTATAACCACTCTCATTCCCTTTGCTATGGGTTAAATAGTAACACTAATATCCTTCTAAAAGGATGAATTTGGCATTAAATAAACCACGATGGTTGATATACCATTAACAAAGAAACTGAACCGTTTAATTATTAAAAAAAAAATACAAAGCTGAAGAAAGTTTTTGTTGTGATTCAATTAATCATACGTGATGCCATCTAAAAGTCTCGGGAATTGAAACATGAAAAACAAAAAGAAAAAGAAAAAGAAAAAAGAAGACTTATCCTAACAATAGGTTTCCCCTGTCTTTCACGAAATAGTCCGTTTGTATATGTATACGACTATCTCGGTGGTTTTTACTATATTCTATGCAATGCAATGACTGTGTGGAACGCCTCTTGTAATTCTGGCGGGATATCTTCCATCGTGTCAAAAATAATGAAGTTTCAGTCAGGATTTAATCTAGGAAGTGTGAGAAAGGCACAGAAAACGTGATAAGGTGTATAGGGGAAAATAGCAATGATTGATAAACGTCGATTGAAATGTGGGAAACTACTCTGTGAAATGTCCAGTTTTTGCCCAGAGGAAATTCACTGCGGAGATTAGAGGCAAAAAAAAAAAAAAGAAAAGAAGGAAAAAAGAAAAAAGAAAAAAAAGAAAAAACAAAGAAAAAAGAAAAAAGAAAAAAAAAGAAAAAAAAGAAAATGAACATTTATGTGTTAGTTACTAAGATTGGCTGAGTCTGGTAGACTGGTCTCATGGTGCTTTCACTACCGGCATTACTAATTGGTTACCTATCTTGGGCTAGACGGGCGGTCGGAGAGGCCCCCACCGATCAATCGGCTGGTCACGTCAAGCCCTAGCACGTATATGATTGCCCCAACTCTATTGCCATTATGGCAAACCCCAACCCCTTTTTATCATATGGGTGCTAGAAGGCGGTGACTGAAGGGTCTGCATGTTCTGGGAATGACGTTAAACTCTATCTGATGGTGAGGTTCCAGTTTTGGAGGTTTGGGGAATGTGGAGCACCCCTTCATCACCATTGTTCCTTGGCCCACTTTGACCCGGAGTGGTAGTACCTGTTAGGGTCCATCTATAGGTTAAATAGAAAATCATGAGTTGATAAAAAAAAGTTGTATTATCCATTAAGAATTGATTTATTTCAAAACTTTATCGGCATTAAATAACCCACTGAGGTTGATATGCCGTAAACAAAACAAAACAAAAAAAACAAAAACTATCTTAGTACTGAACAACTCATTGCTGTTTAACTTTTGTGATCTGACAGGAACCGGTGCTTTCAATGTGACTTGACCATAAGTCAAGCATTGACTTGTCATTGCTGTAAACTTGAAGTCCTCTAATTTTTAATGTCTCCTACCTTGACGACTACTGCTGCTGCTGCTGCTGCATCTCAATGTCATATCTTTAACTTATGATGTATATTCAGTTGAAATCTTGATGATAAACTGCCGGTGATGGTGGGCATAATGTATACAATTTGATCTTTAATTCATTTACAGAAAGCAACGCGACGTTTGTTTCTGTTCCTCGCTTAGCAGTGTGAGTATAAATTTTGTAACCATGTGTTTCATGTTTGGGTGGAGATTTTCTCCACCCAAATATTTTGCCCGATCCTCTACAACTATCAGGTGTCCTCACAATCACTTATCTCAAGTATTTTTTTTTTCACAAGAAAAAATTCATAGTTCCATAGTCATGGACCATAATGGTCGACTAATTTTTCCGTTCCCCGTTATAAAATATTCTTGCAGTTATTTTGAGATAGCATTGTATACACATCACGCAGCTAGTTGTTTCTAGATATGGTGAAGGTTGGATGTCAGGATGAATAAGTGAATGTCAAAAATAAGGGGTAGAAACGTCTAGGGTATTCAGACAGAAAGCGAACTGTGTTGTATTCAAGAATGTAAACTATTTTGTAAGAAAATGTTATGGAAAGTTTTTAAGTGAATAAATCATCGTTCATGTAATTTGGATATTAACAATATTTACTTTTCTATAAAAATAAATCCTTGGGGAATATTTTGATTAATATTTTGACCAGAGAACTAACTGAGCATAGGGTGTGTCCCTACTCTAATAACCCACATATATCACTGCAAGATATTCTACAAATTCATACGCTAAAGCCATCTTTTAATATTTACTATATAATAATGATATTAACAATCACACAAACACGTATACACACACACACACACACACACACACACACACACACACACACACACACACACCATTTACCCACCTTTCCGCACGAGCAGGATGCGACACAAGGTCAATTTCTTAAGCGGAGTTTAACAGGTTTGAATTCAGAGTTTTCCTTCTCCTAGACTGGTTTCCTAATCAAGGTTAAAGAGCCCAGTCTGCCCTACTATTTGCCCATAGCCGGGGGGAGAATTGGATTCATACCTTTCCCAAGAGTATTAGCGCCAAGTGAAATGCAAACAGCTTCGTCCAGGAATTGAACTCGCGTTGACGAGTCCATTTCCTACGACTCTAACCATTAGACACACACACACACACACACACAACACACACACACACCACACACACACACACATATATATATATATATATATAATATATATATTTATTTATATATATTATTATTTTATTATCTCTGTTCACAACCTGGAATGTCTGAATTTATTTGCTAAAGATTGTGTTTAACACTTTGCCGCAGCGGCTCTCCCAACACGCCCAAGCAAAGTACCAAAAATGATCGTTAGTTCATTATGATTGAGTAGAAGGACTCAGATTACAACAATAACAGAACTTTATTTGAACTTCTGAGGCGAATAGATAATGAACTCTGAAATATCGCATCATGTAGGTAAAAAATACCAAGGACATTTGGTACAACTGCGGGGGAAATTTGGTAGGCAAAGAGTTAAGTGTAATATCTGAGATTGTACCAGTCTAGGTGTAATCATTAACTATTTTAATTTGACCTTTTAAGAATTCATATAGAAAGAACCGGTAAAATCTCGTCCGTTTTATTTGCGGCTTTAGAAACATTCGAAACAAGAAAAACATAGATAATATACACTGATAACGAGTTAAATATAAATATCCATTGTCAACCCCCCCCCAACCCCCAAAAAAAACAACAAAAAAGAAAAAAAAAAGAAAGAAAAATAGAAATAATTGCGATAGATAAAGTGAGTATACTTGCATTGGGTTAAGAGCGTCCCATCGTGATGTAATGGTTTGCAAGCTCGTTACGCAGATCCATTACTACTGAAAAGTGAGTTCAATCCTCACTGGATTCCACATAATTTCGACCTTGTGTCATCCTATCCGTGACAAATGGGTTGGGTAAAGAAACGCCACAATGGGACACCCTTTTTTTTACCCAACCCGTTTGCCACAGATAGGATGACACAAGGTCGAAATTATGAGGAATCCAACGAGGATCGAACTCATTATTCAGTGGTAATGAATCTGCGAAACTGGGCTCTTAACCTTCACACCAAAATGGGACCCCCTTTTTACCCAGCTCGTTTGCCACGGATAGGATGACACAAGGTCGAAATTATGAGGAATCCAGCGAGGATCGAACTCACTAGTAATAAAGTAGTAGTAATGGATCTGTGAGTCTAGCTAGCTAACTTTACATCACGGCAGGACGCTAAAGGATTGCTTACAGTATCTCCTGTTCCTAAGTGGTTAACCATCTGAATCTTCGCATTGCCCTCGATGGATCGCTATTTCATTTTATTTCAGTTCATCCAATGTTTTTGCTAGCCATTTGGAACCATTCCGAGTAATCAAACAACGATGAAAATGTCTCTTATCTTCATGTTCCCTAATCTTTTAAGTTCACTTACAGTTAAGGGTCATCACAATACAATATCTAAAAAGTCCCAAACATAATTTTCAAAGAGCAAAGTCATTTAATGACTTTGACAGGATTGCCCCAACAACTTTCTACTTAAAGAACAATTTGATTGTGTTCTACAAGTTTGCTGAAGCAGAAATCCTATTACTAGCAACTGTTCAATTCACTCTGTTGCGACTTTGATTCCCCTTGAGACAGATACTTTAATAAAATCCTAAAAAAAAAAAAATATATATATTCAATCGAAAAAAAAAAAGCGGGACCAACAGGAATTATCACGACTACAAACGTTTATCAGCTTTTTTTACTCACTTCACCAAATCTCAAGTTAAGGTTGACTTATTCAGTGACACATTCTCCCCTCCCCCATATACAAACCTGTATTACCCCTTACTTATTCCAAGATTTTATGCCAAGCAATTCAAATTTACTAAAGAGATGATTTAAATAACATTGTAGAACCGTAATTTAGGGGACGAAATGTTTTTTTTTACATTCGAGATTCTGTCAAATTTTGTTACCCCTTTGCTCTTCATCTTGTGTGGCTGAGGTCATCATTTAGTAGATTACTGGCTGGTTTCTTCTTCTTCTTCTTCTTCTTCTTCTTCTTCTTCTTGCAAGTATTTGTATTTTTGTTTTCTTTTATTTTCACTCTATGGTCCGCTGGAACAGCAAACCAGATGAAAAGTTTTTCTTGTGAATTAAGATTAGTTATTCTAACCAAGATGTATATAAAAATCCCAGGTAATGTTATGGGTATCATTTACTGGTTTGTGCATATACCAATATTTTAATCTCTTGCATAATTCCCAGTGGATCACCTTTCCCACCCGGTTGTAACGAGTATTGTATTCCTTTGCGCTTTTGTTTATTATATGATTTCATCGCTGTCACTAAATAACCTACACTTGCTATTCTGTTGCGTATTAACATTTTTTTACATAATTGGTTCTAATGGCATTATTTCTATTTGTTGCATTCGGTTATTAGGTGGTTTACTGTAATATATTGCCTGGTCGACAAGTTCGCAACCAGGTGCAGATGACTGGCGTCTGGGCACAGGAAATGCATGGGTGTCAAACATGGGCCTGAAAACAAAAACAGGATATGGCCTTGAACGTATTGAACTGACCTTTGACACCCGAAAAAGCGGGTATAAATTTACAATGCGCAGGCACAGACAATGGTGTATTTGTAACCCTTAACCAATAGAAACAATTTGCATTGAAACCCTTAGAAATCTGGGTTGGTCAGAATTCCCGAAGTCTCCTGTGTATGTGTATCCTGTACCGACGACTCTCAGTCTACACACAAGCGAAGAATAAAAATATAACTTTATATTTTTATATATACATGTGTTTCGTGTTCTTTGTTGGGTCCAATGTCGGTATATAACATTACTGTTTCAGCTCTGTTTCCCACAGTCTACACTTGCTATTTTTTTTCGAGCGTTATCAATTCTAACTTCCATATAATTGTTTTTTTATGGTGTTATTCTGGGTTTCTATTATTTGTGGCTTCGTTTCCCATTTCTGTCTCCTCTGCGTAGCCATGTTCCTGTAAATTCGTGCGCAATGTCCTTAGTTTGTATTATGAAGTTTCTCTGCTGTAGTTTTACTTCACATTCATGTTTTCTTGAATTTAAAATTCATGTTTTCTTATTTATCCTCGTGTTATTTTTGTTGCTATTACAGTTTTTAGATGTTAGGAAATGTCTGCTCTGTTTAATTAATATCATCGTATTGGATTTAAATTATCAAGCTAAAACTTTATCTTAGATAATATTCCCGCTGTTTAGAGCAAAACTTTTCTAAAATAAACCTTGTGGCGGATCACAGTCGATAGTAATCTGGAGTTGATATCATGGGAAAAGCATGATATTCTTGTGCCAGAATTACATAATCAGGGTTTGGTGTCATTTCCCTAAATAACTCACGATGTTTGGAACTAATGCCATATCTGATAAATATGATAACCAGATAATAGATTATAGCGTCATTATCAACAGGAGTGAGACGATCGTTATCCTACTAGAAGTGTTTGCTTTTTTTTCTTAGAGGTATTTCCTTGACATTTTACAAGGGGAACCATGTTGTAAGCCAAGTGCCGTAAAAGAAAGTCCCCCAAAGCAACTTCCCCTTAAAGCTCGTTATCTATTGTTTTTTTAAAACTCGCTTCACTAAAAAATATACAGGAAAAGAAAATAAGAATTATAAAAGATGAAAGAAACATTTTCAGCAACAAGACTTGTCGATTGAAAAAAATACGTGGCGAATATATTTATATATATATATTTTATATATATATATATATATATATATATATGAGATATGAAAATATATATATATATATATATATATATATATGTAAATATGAGATATGAAAAAAGAAACATTAGGGTATGTATTTTTGTATATGATATATGCCAACGGTTCTTCAACAAATCTTCAGGGTAATAGACGTCAAATGTTTCATCAGAAAAATATTTTCAAATCAAAACAAAATACGTTGAAGAAAGTTTGGAATTTTTCATTTTTTTGTTTCATTTTTCATCAAAAAATATTTTTTGCCCTGAAGATGTTAAAAAAAAAAACATAAATAATTTTGACGGTAAGTGAATATGAAATATGAAGAAAATATTCAGAGGATGATGTTTTATATATGAAATATGCCAAGTAAACGTTGTCATATTTCATATTATCCTTTTTTTTCATATTTTATATTCACATACTGTCGAATATATTTATATTTTTTCTTATATATATATATATATATATATATATATATATATATATATATATATATATATAGTAAACACAAAAACACTCCTCAATTTCAAGTAGACATAACATCAAAACTAAACGGTGCACAGAAATTCTGCTGATGAGAAAATAAATATTTTGAGTTTATGTATGTAATGTCACCATATTTATAAACAAATTTCAAAACGTATGTATTATGACTACTTGAAATCTAGTACATATATGTATTTTGTGCTCACCATATATATATATATATATATATATATATATATATATATATATATATATATATATATATATGTGTGTGTGTGTGTGTGTGTGTGTGTGTGTGAGGTATCCAAAACTTGGTAGTAAGGGATGATTCTATATGTGATTTCTAAGATACACTGTATTATTATTGTATGATACAGTATGTATAAATACAGTGACTCTTTAAATCACTACAGAGAGCTCAATGTATAATAAACTTTTTAGATTATATACAGAGCAATATTTATTTTTGAAAGGAAGGAAAAACTCAACACCGTTATTCCATGATAAATTCATTTCGACCAAAATTGGGGCCTATATAAATCTAAGTTGATTTAATAAAGCTCCCCAGAATTCAGTCTCAGATGGGAAATCAAAATAATTTGAATTGCATAACAGAAAAATTTACTCCTCAAAAAATGTTTTTTCCTTTATATATATGATGAACTCTCCCATGAATTTCGACGTATGAGTGCCGAACAGTTCAGTTAAAGATGTAAACCGTTGATTAAAAATTTTAGGAGGTGATTAGTTTATAGTGGTGAAGACTTGTGTAGGACACTTTATGGATGAGATGATAACAGAAGAATGGTGCACCTATGTACCGCAAACTCTACTGACGAAAACTTTCCAGGTTTTGAATTCAGAGATGAAGGCTCGTGACATAATGGTTATCACCTTTGGAAATAAATTTGGCCACCGACATTCAAAAAGCTGAACTTGGAAAAAACCTGAATCACCCTCTTCTTCGTAAATAGTAGGGCAGATTAGGCTCTTTAATTTCGGTACTGAAACCGGTCTAAAAGTAAAAGACTGACTTAGAATTTGACTACCTCTACCCACTCTCTCTCCCCCTCCCTCTCAATATATCCCACCCCTTCTTTCTAACTCACTCTCTCTAGCTCCTTCTCCACTCTCTATATATCTCCCTCTCTATTTCTCCCGTATACCTCTATCTCTCCCTTTCTATCTCCAGTACCTCACTCTATCTTTCACCCCTCACTTTCTATCTTCCTCTCATTCCTTCCTATTTCTACCCTATCTACTCTCTCTTTCCACTCTCTCAATTTACCCTTCTCTCTCTCTCTTTTCCCCTCTTTAATTTTTATTCGTGTTCTTTCTTCACAATCAAAACGGAGTGGTTCATTATTTATCTGAGGTGGTGACAGGGCATAACACACACGCATATATATATATATATATATATATATATATATATATATATATATATACTATAGTGTGGGATTGTCACTGTTTCAGCTTTTACTAGAACGGTGTACCAAAGGCAGTATTATTGGTAGAGTGCTCAATATAAAATAGAGCTGTTATATAATATGATAAAATAAATATATAAAGGTTTTATATTTTTTCACCAATAAATAGATATATAAAACCTTTATATATATATATATATATATATATCAGTCATCCACAGACACGTGTTTCGAAGTTTACTTCTCATCAGTGCGGCTACCTCTAACCGGGATCGAAACCCGACAGAATTTTCGTCTGCCAAGTTCCTTACCCTTGCGGCTATCAGCGGCCGTCAGTTTAGAGTGGACAATTAATTGCTACATACTTTACGGGGGTATGTTTTTAAAATCACCAGAGAACTCAAATCTGTAAACACCGTCTGTTTACAGATTTGAGTAACGGCTTGTGCCAAACGGTGAAGTTTCAATTAATGTCCCCCCACAGTGCTCAACCATGGGAGTGGGAAACATATATATCAGTCATCCACAGACACGTGTTTCGAAGTTTACTTCTTATCAGTATATATATATATATATATATATATATATATATATATATTCTTTGTGTGCTTTCATACATGTGCGCGTAGAAGTGTATTTAAGAAAACCTCTTAAACGATTAGTCTCTGTAAAATTTTTGTTGATAAATGGATACCACACAAATAATGCTTCCTCCTTATGCTCTTGTACTGAACAAAATCCCCTAAAACTCTGTAGTTAATTATACATTTTTTCAAATCTTGAAACGAAAAGTATTTTTCTTGACGACGACTTTGAATAAAGTTAAAAAAAAAAAGGAACAATTCTAAAACAGAAATCTTTCGAAAATCTCAAAAGTAGAAAAAAAAAAAAAAAAAAAAAAAAAAAAAAAGAAAAAAAAAAGAAAAAAGAAGAATTTAACTGGTAATGATAAATTTCCGTAAAGAACAAGAAGAGCAATGTACAGGCGAAAAAACAAACACCTGTTTTCTATCAAATGGGATTTAAATGGTGCCCCTTTTTGACCCGTCCTTAAAAAAAAAGGGATCTCCGAGTCTGGTTTTCATTGGAAACGTCTAATTGCCTCTGAAACACTGTCAGACAAATCCTTCTACACATTGAAGACAATTATGATTACAATTGGCGGTATTATCCAATCATCATTTATCCTGTTCATTAAAGTGCAGATTCTTCCAGATAGACACATTTACATATCATTTATTACTAGAAGCGGCAATCCGGTGTCGCCTCGGTAGAAGGGGATGAAAAGGTAGTCTCGCAGATCCATTATCGTTGAATGGCTAGTTGGATACTCGCAGGATGTCCTATTAAAATCCCGACAAAAATCCCTTACGTTGATTCTGAAACGGTAAAAAGAAAAATCAATGTCTCTTATCTAAAATATTTAATGCAAAAAAATTCCATGCTGTTACCATTTAAATCTTATTTTTGATTATCTTCACGAAATACAAATCAAATGATCATTATTTTTTCTCAAAAAGTAAGATCCGGTGATAGTGAATGTGTATATATATTTACTTTGTCATTAACTGCTTTATTTTCATAGTTTCCTCCAGACATACATACACACACAAAATGCCCTTTATATATATGTATAAATATATATGGTACTTGTAGAAAAGGTGACCTACCGGTGAAAATGGTCACAATGGTTAGTTGATGCAAGTTTCACAATAAGACAGCGATATAACAAATATAAAGTGCTCAATACTTTTGTAGAGCAAATTTATTATGATAATGGTACACAGTAATAACCTACCCGAGTTTCACCATAAGGATCTTCAGGGTTAAATCCACTGAATTAATCAAGATATTGATTAATTGCAGTCGATTGCACGTGTGTATTTTTTTCGCGATACACGGTTGGTTTATTGGACCGCGGACCTATAACCAACCGTTTATCGCGAAAAAATACACACGTGCAATCGACTGCAATTAATCAATATCTTGATTAATTCAGTGGATTTAACCCTGAAGATCCTTATGGTGAAACTCGAGTAGGTTATTACTGTGTACCATTATCATAATATATGTATAAATAAATAGATTACAATTGTGTCTCCATTTCAATTATCATTAGAATAGCAACAACATTTATTGTTTCTGCTGCTACTGAGACTACAATCCATACTTCGTGGTATCTTATTATAATGGAGATTGTGGGTTTGTATGTCTGTAACCGAAACTATATTACCATTCAAGTCACAATTCCCTTTGTTATTTACATCACATTCTCCATGATTTTATTTTTATATAAACCTCAATTATTAATAAAATTGTTTTACATCATTAAGTCTGTTGACCATATCTACATATTAATAACATGCAATTGTATTTATATATAAAAGAAAATAGCGGTTTACAGTGTGAATGGAAAGGCTAATTTGCATATTCATATTAAAAATTTGATTTTAATAAATATATGCTTGGTATTATTGATTTCTAATTGTTTGGTTTTATCTTATTGAATATGAGCAAAAATCTCTTCAATAAATCCTTTAAAAAATCCCTTAACAAGAAGAAATAACTGTAATATTATTCTTTACTTCCTATTTTAACTAAATAGTTAAATTAGGAAAAATTACCAATGAAAGATGGGAGTAAGGGAAAATGATGGAAGAGTTAGTTTCAAAGTTGTTCTATTTTTCAATCATAACCCCTCTGTTCCAAATCTTTTTATCTGAATTCTTATTTAGTTTCATTAGCCTTTCTAATTTAACATGATCTTTTATTATATTAAAAATTAAATACTTGCACCCGGAGGGTGCATATATTTGCTAGTAATGATAAACAAGCTAGCTGTGATTTACCAGTTATGTTTGACTTAAGTAAAACATGACTGGTAAGTCATTTGTGTTTTTTTAAATGTCAGTCTACTTTGAGCATCTACACTCATATATTCATGCTTAAAAAAACAGTATTTTTATTTCTTAATTTTTATTTGCATAAAAAACAAGTGAAGCAAAAACCTTACAACAATATATATATATATATATATATATTATATATATATATATATATATATATATATATATATAATAAATATATCCCTGTAAAGATGAAAATAATTTAGGCGCAAAATAATGAAATTTAAGAAGTATTACAACAACCAAATACACCAGAATTTAAGATAAATTAAGAGACACTTAGCTTGCTATAAGTCTCCGTCATGGCACGGCAATGTCATTTCAACTTTTTATAGATATAGATATAGATATAGATAGATAGATAGATAGATAGATAAAAGAGTGTGAAAACACACAATATTATTAAAATGAGTATATTTTATATCATTTTCATAGCTAATATTGAACAATATTTCGATTTATAAAAATCATCAGAGCTTGTTTTTAATCCGGACTTATCTCTTTTATCTATACATATACCGTCGGATTCAATTCCTTACTCTTAACCCATATATATATATATATATATATATATATATATATATATATATATATATATGCAGTATAAGTAGAAAAATTAGATAGATAAGATTAATCGGGTTTTAATGAAGGATAAAAGTACTAAATGTAAAAACAGACACTAGAAAGCTGTTTAAAAA
>CM042144.1:123560921-123563421 GCA_023376005.1 Doryteuthis pealeii | reverse complement strand
TTTCACTAGCGCCAGACCAAGGGGATTGTTTTTACATCTGAAGTGGAGAGCCACACCTACCATCAGCTCCTTACTTTACAGCACAGACCCCTGCCCTACTCATCCGCTGAGTTGGCGAGGGCCGGTATCGAACCAGGAATTTTGTGGTTCCTAGGTACTCATAATCTGGAGGGTGTGAGTTCAGTCCCTGTGCTGGGCTGTACAGTTCCCTCCACCTTATCTTCTTACACTTATAAGAGATAAGCAAACATCTTGCACTCAAGACACGTGCGCGTTCGCTTTAGCCTCTTGAAATAATTCGTTTCTCTTCTAGCTACAAATAGTATCATTACTGTTCTTTTAAAAGCTTTGGCATTGTCTAATAATTCACATTGGTTGAAATGTCATTAAACAACAGACAAAAAACCAAACCATTCTTGAAAACAAGTCTAGGTTTTCTTTAAGTGGAAATCTTATCGAAAATTCAGCAAATCATGCAGTTTGGTTGAAAATCATCGCCAGTCAGGCGGCCTAAAGTCGGTGTAAGGTTCAAAGTTATAATAAGTTGAACAAAACAACTCCGACACGAGTGTTAAATACACAAAGGACTTTACTACAAGCGCATGGAAATGATACATATAACAGAAATACAAAGAAGATATAAAAAAGGACACATTCATGAATAGAGATGCAATAAGCAGATATACAAGAGATACATAAATGTATATATAGAAGTAATGGAGAGTCCTTAAAGCAATGTCACTTACTAACGTTGCGTTGGGGGCTGAAGCCCCCACACGAGAAGGGTGTAGACATAAAAATCTAATCCATGTGCTGAGGTGCCGCAGAAGAAGAAGAAGAGGCTAAGGGTTCCAAAACAGGTGCTTAAATACACCCCCCACGATAGTTAAAAACGGGAACCCAGAGGGAAGATAACTATTCCAGGCAAAGAGAA
Organism: Doryteuthis pealeii; assembly: GCA_023376005.1. Taxonomy (NCBI): domain Eukaryota; kingdom Metazoa; phylum Mollusca; class Cephalopoda; order Myopsida; family Loliginidae; genus Doryteuthis; species Doryteuthis pealeii. Next base: position 123,562,487 of record CM042144.1, on the reverse strand, counting down.
GACAACCCAATATCGGTATCAGCCAGACAGCGAGGAAGTCTATCCCCTTTTCACTAGCTCTAGACCAAGGAGAATGTTTTGGTGTCTGAGATGGAGCGCCACACCTACCATCAGCTCCTCACTTTACCGCACAGATCCCTGTGCTACTCATACGTTGAGTTGGCGAGAGCCGATATCGAACCCAAAAGCATGTGGTTCCTAATCGGACGCTCTACCGACTGAGCTAAACCTGGTTGAAAATGCACAAAACTAATTCGACCATAATTATAAATGATTAATAAAATAAATAGAACAGTAAAAATAAAACATAATGTTGCATTAAAAATAAAAAACCAACGAAAGAAAAGTATAAGATATAATAGAAAGAAAAAAACAAAAAGGAACCTAAAAAAATCTGACGTATGCCCATGTTTGCGAAAGAAATGGATGCCTTATACTTGCGACCTTCTATCACATTCTACCCGTGGCATATGAGTTAAGTAATTACCTACTTTTTGTTCAGTTAACAAAATGTAGATAATTTACAATTTAGGCATAAATTGGATCCTCCTTTTATGACTGTAATTTGGATTTTTTCGTCGACGATGATTAAAATCTGACGTTTTTATTTTAGAGTACCAAAGCCAAAAAGAAAAGAAATAACAACAACAAAGGTAATATTCTACTTTTTACTTGTAAATTCCTACCATAAAATTAGGCTTAGGCATTTTATGGTAGGAATTTACGAGTAAAAAGTTAAAGTGTAAAAATGAACCCCCACTTTAAAACTAAGCATTCTCACAAAATAAAAACTTTTAGAATATACACATTGAAGTGAATATTAAAATAAATGAATAAAATATATTTAGTATTGTAAAATAACGGGTGCAAGAAAAATAAAACATTTATTGCAAAAACACGGACATAAAATGAGGGTTCAGTTTATTTTATGGTAGGAATAAACGAGAAAACTGTTCTTCTTTACCCAGTTTTCTTTTTTCTTCTATGGTGATTTGTTTTCTTTTCTTCTTTCTTTCTTTCTTTTTTTCCTTTCTTTCTTTCTTTCTTTCTTTCTTTCTTTCTTATATCAGCTTTTGTGTTACGTTTTTTTCTTTTCAGTCCTCTTTTGTATTTCTCACATTTTTCCTTCTCATATTCTTTATGATTATCCGTTTTTCTTTCCTAATTTTCAATTTCTTCCATTTCTTCCTATTCTTTTTACTCTCTTTATCTTCCAAAAGTAACCGTTTCTCGCACATTTTACCAGTAAAATTGTAAGTTGACTGACGTGTTTAATTCGTGCCGCACCTAAATCAATTTCCTCGTATATCAAAACAATTTTCTCCATTGAAATAAACTAAAATGCCATAATCGGATCAATAATTTGGGTGTTTGGGGGCCAAACACCCTAATTATTGTTAGTGAAAAAAAAAAAAAAAAAAAAAAAGAACACTAGCACTATTTTGTATAAAAAAAACATAATAAAATAGAATGCAATGAATCATATATTGTAAAATATTTTAATGTTTTTTTTTTATAAATACTATTTTTCTTTGGCGTAATAAATGCGAAAACTTGAATATTTCT
>CM042144.1:123460921-123555921 GCA_023376005.1 Doryteuthis pealeii | reverse complement strand
TTAAATCCAAAATTTTTATCAATTATAATACGACTACAATATAAAACATAAAAGTTGAAATCTATTGTCCATTTAATTAGATTATACTTAAATTATCACAATATAACTTATTTTAATTAATTTTAATTTTAGATAATTATCTAAGATATAATACTCACTTTCTATGGTTTCTTTATATTTTCCTATCAGGTACATTTCCCTAACTTCGATTTGTTTACAAAATACAAGTGTTGTTATTTTATTTCATTTTAAAACTAGAAGCACCTACCCGGCGTGTAGATGGGGAGGTGTAAAAAAAGGTAGTCTCGTAGATCCATTATTGTTGAATCACGAGTTGGACCCTCACAGGATGCCACATTAAAATACCTAAGTAAAAAAAGACCTTGCGTTGATCCAGACAAACTGAAAAGAAAATCTAATCTCTCCTATTTAAAATACTAAATGCAAAAAATTCCATGCTGTTATCATTCAAATTTTATTCTTTAATTATTTTCACGAATATAAAAAAATCTTCATTATTTTTGTTCAAAAAGCAAGAGCTGGTGATAGTGAATGTGTGTATATATTTACTTTGTCATTAATTGTAATATTTTCATAGTTTCCTCCGGATATACATACACACAACCGCCCTTTATATATGTATAGATAACAAATATGAAAATAATTTTACTTAAAAATTAGTAATTTTTAAAGATTCTTTTGACCACATACTTACGTTATTTTGTAAGTTGTTTTTAACAATTTCTTATAAGGTTTTGCAAAAGATTTTTAGGAATCATTTGTAATGAAAGATGTTCTTTTTTTTTTATTCGAATACTCTTATGGCATCACAGCATTTTGAAAAAAGAAAAGGGAACACTGTTAATGATAACCAAATAGATTTGTCATATTTTGGTTTTATTTTCACTTGAAAATAACATTTTTTGACGGAGCCTCATGACATCTCTCCTTAATATTGCCCTGATGATGGTTAATATATGCAAAATATATTAAGAATGAAAAAAAAACGCTCGATCGTATTCATTTATAAACAAATATTTCCTTGAATATTTGTTTTTTTTTCATATTTATACACAATCATACCCTCAAATTTATATATATATATATATATATATATATATATATATATATATATATATATATATATATATATGTGTGTGTGTGTCTGTGTTTCTTCGATGGTAAAAATGTGTTTTAAAGAAGGAAAATTATATTGAAAAGTTAGCTATTGTTTTTCCTGGGTGAAATGTCAATCGTTATATTGAAAAATTCACCATATCTATTGAATGAATCTGATACTTGTGAAGATAAGATATTAAACCAATATACATATTAGAACTGTGATAAAATTTAATAAAAACCCCGAAAAACAGAAGAAAAAATGGTTGTGGTCAAATAGCAAACTTTTAGCGAAGCCTGGCATTCAACAGAATTTGTATTCAGTTTTAGCTGTCGAAGTAATCTCGAATATATATTATTGTGTGTATGTATGTCCGGGAGAAACTGAAAATAAAACAAAGTAAATATATATATATACACATTCACTATCACCAGATCTTGCTTTTTAAGCAAAATTAATGAAGATTTGATTTATATTCGTGGAGATAATTACAAAATTAAATTTAAATGATAACAGCATGGGATTTTTCTTTAGTATTTTAAATAGGAGACATTAATTTTTCTTTTGGATCAACGTGTAGGTCTTTTTTTTTTCATAGGGAGTTTAATGGGGCATCCTACGAGAATCCAATTCGCAATTCAACGATAATGGATATGCGATACTAACTTTTTTACTCCCCCCTCTACCCAGGCGACGCCGGATAGCCGCTTCTAGTAAACAAATAAATCTGAAAGACTCAACATTCATATTTCAATGAAAATTAGAATTAGATTTTGAAGATTTGTGGATACCACTGATTATTCGCTAAATATCCAACCATTTTTAATATATCCCCTGCTCATTATTTTCGTTTTATTCGGGGATATTTGGCAAAAAGATCTCATCCCTCAGAACTTTCAACCCCTCCCTCCATACCGAGAGTGCTCATTTGGCCTCCTGTGACTTCTGAATTAAGAAGAATAAGAAAGTTCCCGAGTTCGAAAAGAAGGTTCCCGAGTCCGAGAAGATTCCCGAGTCCGACAAGAAAATACCTGAAGAAGGCCGGAGGGCACATCAACCGAAACGTTGTACAGATAACAATGAAGATGAGGACAACAGTCCGAATGACGCAGATAATACTAATCATCAAGCCTCATCTCAAACATTCAGAGAAATATTTCATTAGAGTTCAAATGGTGCAATTGTACAGTAGCACTGACACGTTATTCGGACTATGGTCTATCAATTCAACAATGAAGATGAGGACAATAGTCCAAATAACGAAGATAATACTAATCATGAAGCCTCATCTCAAACATTCAGAGAAATAATGAGAATAAGAATTTAAATCGTAAACGAGATTAAAGTAAACGTAGCAAGACGATAACTCTTTGAAAACCAAAATGGTTTTGACTGTTCTGAAAAGTGGAAGCGATACCGGGAGAAGCGTACAAGACTACCATGTCGCCAGTAGGCAACTATTTTATGAATATTAAATTCATGGATCATTAAAGACAGACCTCGTATAATATGTGCATTTGTAAAAACCAATTACTAAAAAGTATAAACATAAATACACGATATGTATAACTTTCTAACCATTAGGCATGACATAACCCCAGATGGGTTGATATGCCGTTAAAATCAATAAACAAACATACTTAAAAAGTATTCATATTTTCTAAAAAAAGAAAGAAAAAAAAAGGAGAAAATTCTGCGAAGAGGTCTATTGTTGATACTAGCCGATCTGTAAGAAAATCTGTCTTTACGCTAGTGCTAGACCAGGGGAAATGTTTTTGTTGAAGTGGAGCGTCACACCTACCGTCAGTTCCCAGATGCTTTACCGCACAGATAAGATTACCCAAGCTGTGCTCTGAGTTGGCCGGTATCGAACCCCGAACATTGCAATTCCAAGGCGAATGCTCTTCCGATTGAGCCAAACCGGCCCATTTATTTAACCCATACCCGGGGGTGGGGTAAGTAGGTTCATACATTTCCCAAGAGTATTTGTACGAAAGTGAACGTAATAGCGTCACATGAGTTCGAACTCGCTTACTATGATGTCGCAGTCCAAAATTTAACCATTACACCACGGCGACCCCCACCCCAAATTCAGGTTTGACATTTTCTATAAATTGTTAAAAAAAAAAAAATGGATATTCGCTTCCGGTTTTTGTCTGTAACAAAAATTGCGTCACTGCTTACGTCACATTACCTAAAATCGTCATAACATACAATAAATACACTCAAAATTTGAACATGCAACATTAGACAGTCCTCATTGTTTTTTAAAACAAGTTTTAATAAATACATGACTGGTATTATATATCTATATATAGTTTGTTTTATTTTAATATATATTTAAAGTTTACATTTCAAATTGTTTTATTTTTTAATCCTTTAATGAATTTGATGATTTTACTTACTTAGGGTGCAAACTCGCTGACATTGAATTTTTTACTCCCACCCCTCAGGCAATATGTTTCAAAAATCTATTTTTACATCGCCCGGAGGGTGTTTTTATTTTGCTAGTACATAGTAACGATGCTCGATAATATTGTTCATTCAAGTTATTCATTCAGTTATTGTTCATTCAGGCAAAATTGTTAAAACACTGTAGTAGAAAAAGGAAACAATATTGCAACTGATAGTTTCACATAGACATTGTTCTGGTTGTTATAGATAGAAAGGGTGCATATCAAATAAATGCGTCCTGGTCTCCTGCCCTAAAAAAACGCTAAGCGGTGCCTGCTGATAATCCAACCCGTGCTACTTATGAATAATGTATTGAATGTTTTTATTTTCGAAACTCGGTCGTATTTATTCAAAAATTCGTGACAGCTGTTTTGAAATAAAATAAAATGAAAATACCCAAAAAAGGGTGTTGAAACATTTACATTTACTTGTCGATAAAAAAACTGGGGTGGCTTACTTTTAACGCCTTCAAACCACTAAAAGAGTTATTTGTCCATAAAAACGCCTTCAAACCGCTAAACAAATTTTAAAGAGGGGGGGTATGGTAAAAGATTTACATTTACTTGTCGAGAAAAGAGTGGAGAGGGTAAAATATCGCTTTCATATCGCATTAACTTTTCAGGAAAAACGCCTTCAAACACCTAGGGAGTTCATAAGTAGCACGGGTCAAATTTTCAGCAGGCACAGCTTATCGATTTTTTTGGGCAGGAGGCCAGGACACATTTATGCGATATGCACCAGAGAAATATTTTTTTACAATATAAGGAAAGTCATTATTAGGAATTCTTGCCTTGCCTAATTCAGTGAAATTCATTTGATGAAAGAACATCTATCTATCTATCTATCTATCTATCTATTAGGGTGTATCAGATGTATTTTCGTTTCGTTTTTATTTCTTACTTCAAAGCTTATCTTATATACACACGTAAACAAGATATATGTCTCCACTATGTTGCTATTATTGGACTCCTTATGAGTTTTACACACCGGTTTTAACTGGTGGTCTTTCCCAGACGTGTGAGTGACAGCACATCTCCTCAGGTCTCCAGGGTTCTTCAAAGTATTCTAGCCGATCTTAACAGTGCCATCGTCTGTGTGATCTCGATTTTTCTCCTGATTTCCAATTCCTATTTTCCAAGCCTTCCAGGACTCTTCTTAGCGCGTCAACTACAATTAGTATCACAGTCATGTTCATGTACCAACACTTTTTCTGCTCTCGGGCAAGATTCAAGTATTTGTCTATCTTTTCGCTTTCTTTTATTTTCACTCTATCGGTCCGCTAAAACAGCAAATTCATTAGATGACAAGAGGAGAGTTTTCCAGACCCACCATAGCTGGTGGTTCATTGGAGCCTGAGTGACAACAAGTTTCCTCAGGTCTCCTGGACTTTTCTAAGTATTCTAGCCGATCTTAACTATGCTGTTGTCTTGATGGTCTCAATTCTTTCTCTGATTTCCAATTCATCTAGACTCAGGTCTCCCGGACTCTTCTGAGTATTCTAGCCGATCTTAACAATGCTGTTGTTTTGATGGTCTCGATTTTTCTCTGATTTCCAATTCATCTAGACTCAGGTCTCCCGGACTCTTCTGAGTATTATTAACAATACTGTTGTTTTGATGGTCTCGATTTTTTCTCTGATTTCCAATTCATCTAGACTCTATTATTATTATTATTATTATTATTATTATTATTATTATTTGTAGTTGTAGCAGTCGTCGTAGTAGTAATTTTTTAGCGATTATTTGTGAGTTTTTTTTGCACCAGTAGTAACTGGTGATCTTCACTAAAAATAGAGTGTCAATAATTTTTCTCAACTTACCAGGACTAATACAAGTATTCTAACCGATCTCAATATTGCTAGACAGTCTCAGTTCTTCCTCAGATTTCAACTTCACCAAAATCTAAGAAAGAATTGAGACTGTCTAGCAATACTGAGATCGGTTAGAATACTTGTTTTTCCAGATTTTTATTTTTTATTTTTCCAAGAACTACAACTCTGATTGATATTACTGTCACCTTCATGTTACAGAACATTTTTTTTAACTCGCTGACATGGTTTAGGCATTTATTCAGTTTTTCGCTTTCTCTTATTTTTACTCTCTAATCTGCTGAAATGGTGAAGCCCACTAGTTGACACGTTCATTTGACAACAACTTGGGAAAATGAACTAAAAAGTAGAATCTAACAAAGAAACAATATATTATTATTATTATTATTATTTGATTCCATTCGAGTTTTTTCACACCCGCCTCAGTCGGTGGTTTACTGGAGGGTGAGTGACAGCAAGTCTTCTCGGGTCTTCAGGACTCTTCTGGATATTGTAGCTAATCTTAACAATGCTGTAGCTTGGATGGTCCCGATTCTACCTCTGTTTTCTAATTCATCCAGACTCTTTTCCAAATCATTCGGGGTCGTTTCAAGAGCACCAATTACAATTGGCACGACTTTTACCGTCATGTTCCACTGTTTTCTTAGTTCTCTGGCAAGGTCTAGGTGTTTGTCTATCTTTTCGTTTTCTTTTATTTTCACTCTGTGATAAGCAGGGGCGGCAAAATCCACGAGATTATTATTATTATTATCATTATTATTATTATTATTATTATTATTATTATTTACTCCTTTTGAGTTTTCACATCAGCGTTAGCTGATGGTCTTACATTGGAGTCTGAGTGACAGCAAGTCTCCTCAGGTTTCCAGGACTCTTCTGAGTATTCTGGCAGATTGCAGAAGTACAGTGTTCTGGATGGTATCAATCCTTCCTCTGATTTCCAGACTTTCCAAACCCTTTTCCAATCCTTTTGGGACCGTTCCAAGTGCACCAACTACAATTGGTATCACTTTGATTTCATATTCCATAACTTTTTCAGTTCTCTGGCAAGGTCCAGGTATTTGTCCATTTTTTCATTTAGCTTCACCCTGTGATCTGCTGGAACTGCAAAATCCATCAGTTGACAAATTCTTTCTTTTTTGTCAATCACCGCTAGGTCTTCTTGCTGGGATAAGGTGATCCGTTTTATTTCCAGAGAATTTTATGAGTTTCGTTCTCAAGAACAGATTATGGTTTATGCATATACCATTTTATTGTATGGTCAAAATTTAATTTTTTGCATAATTCCCAGTGGATCACCTTCCCAACCCAGTTGTGTCTAGTTTTGTACTCCCGTTGTGCTAGTTTGCTACATTCGCATAGTACATGGTTTACAGTCTCATCTCTATTACCGCAAAGTTACATTTACTATTTTGTTGGGTCTTATCAATTTTTGCTTTGATATAGTTTGTCCTTATGGCATTCTGTGCAGCAATTATTAGTGATTCAGTTTCTCTTTTAAGGTTTCCTTTTCTTAACCACGTCCAGGTTTTTTCATGTGCAACCTCTCCGATTGTGTCCATATAATTGTTTTTCTTCCATTTTTGTTTTCTAGTCTTTGTTGTTTTTCTGTTTGTCCATATGTCACATCTACTATTGTTGGCCGCCGTAAGTAATCTGTCTTTGCTCTTTCTGTCTGTGTGGATTGTGGTTTCTACACAGTCCTCTGTGTTGGCAAGACCTCTTCCCCCTTCCTTTCTTGACACATATAATCTATCTCCATCGTCTCTAGGGTGGAGAGCCTTGTGCATGGTCATTAATTTTCTCATCCTTTGGTCAATCTGAGTTCTTCTTTTATTATTATTATTATTATTATTATTATTATTATTATTATTATAGACAACTCATTAGCATATTGTTATTAAGAAATATCCCAACAAATGTTCATTTTTGAAGGATACATTCATTATGGATTTCAGTGATTGTGATAATTTTTATATGAATTAATGTAAAGTGTGACTTTTATTTAAAATTATTTAAAAGAAACGAATTAATTAGCAGTATTGAATCGGATGTCTTGCGTAAGACTTGTACAAGGGTCAACTGAAATATTCATAGACTGACCAAAGTACTTTCATGGAATGTGAACAAACGAGGTTTATATTTCAATATAGTCCTTCTTGTAGTCTACACACTTATTTCATCGGTGTTGCTGTGCTTGGATCCTTCTGGCAAAAAAATGGCCGATATGATATCATCATATGAACTTCAGCCTATGAACTTTACACACACACACACACACACACACATATATATATATATGTGTGTGTAGATGTATTAATGTATGTATGTATCTCTCTCTCTCTCTCTCTCTCTCTCTCTCTCTATATATATATATATATATATATATATGTCATCCACAGACACCGTGTTTTAACGTTTCATGTCTCATCAGTGTGGCTAGAGACATCAACTACTTCTGACCAGGAGCGAAACCCGACTGACTTTTTATCAACCCGGTTCCTTAACCGTCGACTGCTCCCATTAAGGAGTGGTGTTTTAACTGATTAATACATACATCGGTGCATATATTTTACGATCACCAGAGAGATCAAATCTGTAATTATATATATATATATATATATATATATATATATATATAACAACAACAACAACAACAACAAAAGAATGAATAAAGATATGATTTACAACTAAAAAAAAAAAAAATAAAAGAGAAAGTAGGGGAACCATTATGTCGGGAAATATCAGATAGATGTTACAAGAAAGTGAAAAGTGAAAGAAGACTGAAAAGGAAAAGAAAGTGATAAGTTCGAATAAAATTAAATAGAATTAAAAAGGCAAAGAAATGTTAATAACTGGGCTAATATAGCGAAAGTAAGGAAGTGGCCTATGAGATAAAAGCACTGCAACACCGATGGAAGAAGTGTGCAGACTTTAAGAATGTCTGTGTTAAAAGATGAATATAATTTAATCACATTCTATGAGAGTATGATGGTCAGTCTATGAACTTGTTAAGTGACACTCATATAATATGAAGAGTTTTAAAACAGAGAGAAAAAAAGGAATAAAGAACTAGGAAAAACCTAAAATAATGGCCTTGTTCCAGACTATGCAATGATTATCAAATTAAAAAGACAGGCGTATAGAAAGAGTCGAAGAAAAGAAAAAAAAATGCAAAGACCAATTTAAATATGAAAAACTAAGGAAAACGAAAAAAAAAAAAAAGTGAACATTGTTAAAGGAAACTCGAGAATTATTAAAAAGGAATAATACGGTATGATTAAAACAATTGAAAAATGTAATAACGAAGGCGGAAAATGCTAAGAAAGAAAAAGAGAAAACAGAAGAAAGAAAAAGAAAATGAAGAAAAAAAAAAAGGAAATCAAAGGAAAATAAAGATCTGAAATTTTAAAAGGAAAAAGAAGGAAAGCGAAAAGCACACAAAATTCAGAAAAGAAAGTAAAACAACAATAATGAATAAGAGGGTTTTGTAAAAGACAGAAAAAAAAACGTTTTGACGCATGTCAGCCGTTCTCTGGTAACGTTGGCTCCATTGTCTACAGACATGACAGCTCAACGCGCGGGAAAATAGAAGATCACGTGCCCTTCCCATCAATGTCATGCCAACAAGAACTTGCATGAGACGTGCAGAAACCTCTTTTAAGTTAATGTTCAGAAGGCCAGTGTAAAACTGAGCCCGGAAAATGGCAAAGTTGGACAGATAGTCAACACAGTTGGTTTATTGTAAAATTTGTAAATCTCGTGTTTATTTTCTGTATTGGCTTTTCATATTCCCACCGTTGCCATCATGTTTATCGCTTGCTTTCTTCACCTCATATATCCTTACCACATTCTGTCATCATCTTTTCGCCTAATATTATTTTCTGTGCCTCAATTCTATAAATAGGTTAAAAAGTATTAACAGTATGACACAGACAAAGTGGTTTAAGCTGTCTTTGGTTTAGATACGACAGAGTAATATTCATTGCTTATGTTTATTTATCCGTGAGAATTTTGGATAGAGCAGTGAGGATGACCATCGTCCGATGAAGGGAAGAAGATGAATGGACAAAGAGAATAAGTATTGCATAGCCTCTTTATTATTCTTACTATCAAATATATGCACCCTCCGGGTGCAAGTATTTTAGTTAAATTTTATAATAAAATATCATATTAAATTAGAAAGGCTAATGAAACTGAATAAGAATGTAGATAAAAAGATTTTGAACAGAGGGGGTATGATTAAAAAATAGAACAACTTTGAAACTAACTCTTCCATCATTTTCCGTTACTCCCGTCTTTCATTGGTAAATTTTCCTAATTAAACTGTTTAGTTAAAATAGGAAGTAAAGAATAATATTACAGTTATTTCTTCTTGTTGAGGATTTCTTTTAAGATTTATTGAAGAGATTTTTGCTCATATTCAATAAGATAAAACCAAACAATTAGAAATCAATAATACTAAGCATATATTTATTAAAAATCAATTTTTTAAGATCAATATGCAAATTAGCCTTCCCATTCACACTGTAAACCTCTCTTTTGTTGTATATATAAATACAATTGCATGTTATTAATATGTAGATATGGTGAACAGTCTTAATGATGTAAAACAATTTTATTAATAATTGAAGTTTAAATATAAATAAAATCATGGAGAATGTGATGTAAATAACAAAGGGAATTGTGACTTGAGTAGTAATATAGTTTCGGTTACAGACAGACAAACACACAATCTCCATTATAATAAGATTATACTTTTGTATAAATCTTCTATCTTTTATGCTGACCGGATTGGGTTGAGTTCTTCGTCTTGATCTTCTTTGAATTGTCTTGGAAAGCGTCTTCAATTCCATCTTCTGTTGGTTCTTATTTATGAACACAAAAACATAGTTCAAACTTGACGTCTTATTTTTTACCCAATACCGATAACCGCACACGTGGAAAAATAGATACATACGTCTGTCCCCTTCAACGCTTAGTTCTCATCGGATTAACTAAATCGATCTCACGGACTGGGTAGTCACATGACCAAACCAACCTTGCTTTATTCACCTCATATATCCTTACCACATTCTGTAATCAACTTTTTTCGCCTAATATTAAAAATAATAATAGACCTGTGCCTCGATTCTATAAATAGATTAAAAAGTATTAACAGTAGGACACAGGCAAAGTGTTCTGAGCAGTCTGTGGTCTACATACGACAGAGTAACATTCATCGCTTATGTTTATTTATGCGTGAGAGTTTTGGGGTTTTATCCTTTTTTCCGTACACTTTGACTCCAATGAAAGACCACCAGTTAACGCTGGAGTGAAAAACTCGCAAGAAGTGATATGATAATGATAATAACTCGCAGGATCTGTGGATATACCACAATATAATAATTTGATTAATACATCGTTTAATATGTTTACTTAAGCGCTATTGCTAATTGTTCAATATGTAAAAAGTATAATAACCCTGATTTAATTCTCTCACACACTTTTTCTCGTTCTTTTTATCTTTTCATTATGTTCCATTGAATTACATATCCGTTTTCTTCCATTTCGTTCTTTATAATGAAAGCGGAATGGTCCATTATTCAGCTGAGGAGACGACACACATATGAAGTAATAATTGGCGATTGAGCGACAGCAGATAATCAGCATTTACATTTTTGAATTTCATCTGGGATTATTTGGACGGTCCCATTTTTAAGCAGAGTGTGTTACAAGATATTAACGGTGGGAAGATTAAGAAAAAGTATTAATGTATAGATAATAATAATAATAATAATAATAATAATAATACAAAGCTAGGCATTACTGGTTTGAGATGGTGATCCACTGGGCATTATGCAAAAAATTAAATTTTGACCATATAACAAAATGGTATATGTATAAACCAGAATCTTTTCTTGAGAATGAAACACATAACATACTCTGGGAGTTTGAGATAAAGACAAATCACCCTATCCCAGCCAGGAGACCAGACCTAGTGTTGATTAACAAAAAAAAAAAAAAAAAAAAGAAGAAAGAAAGAGAACGTACCAACTAATGGACTTTGCGGTTCCAGCAGATCACAGGGTGAAGTTAAAAGAAAACGAAAAGATAGTCAAATACCTGGACCTTGCCAGAGAATTGAAAAAGCTGTGGAATATGAGGGTGAAGGTGATACCAATTGTAGTTGGTGCACTTGGAACCCCCCCAAAAAAAAGAAAGGACTGGAGGATGTGGAAATCAAAGGAAGAATTGAGACCATCCAGACTACTGCATTGCTGCAATCAGCTAGAATACTCAGAAGAGACCTGGAGACCTTTGGAGACTTGTTGTTACTCAGTCTCCAGAGAAATACCATCAGCTAATGCTGATGTGAAAAACTCAAAAGGAGTGGAAATAATAAAAATAACATGAAGATTAAGGTCATATCAATTGTAATTGGTGCCATTTGAACAGTCTGCTAGAGTTTGGAAAAGAGTTTGGGTGAATTGGAAATCAGAGGAAGAATCGAGACCATCCAAACTTCAGCACTGTTGAGATCAGCTAGAATACTCAGAAGAATCCCGGAAACCTGAGGAAACTTGCTGTCACTCAGCTTCTAGTGAACCCCCGGCAACGACAGGTGTGAAAAAGTAATAATAATAATAGTAATAATAATAATTGCTATCTTCAAATTTAATTTCAATTTTATTTGATTCCTAAATTTTAAATCATTCTCAAAGTTTCAATCTTTATTTACTTAGACATTAATATTTCTTCACAAAACGCGAAAGTTGGTTTTGTTTAAATAAGATGTTCAATGTTTTGAAATGTTTTCTAAATCAGAGATTATCTTTAAAGTGTTTTGAAAAGCAGCTTTGAAGGACAGTCTTAAGTGGACGTATAAATCGATAATTTCCTAGATTGACCCTCTTATGAGGCGATTTTCTTTACTAATCTGTATGATCTAATGAGGAATATGATTATGTTGAAAATGTAGCGTTGTGTCTTAAACCAAAATCTGGTTGGTTTGTAGATGCAGCTTCTTAGATCATTTGTGACTGGACACAGGTTCAAGTCAAATAGCCGATTTCGTCTCGAAAACGTTGGAAGAAAAGATCTTGAATAATGAATATCGTTTTATCATCGGAAACAGCTTCGACTTTACACTGACTTAAGATAGAGAGAGACGTCGCTAGTCTTAATGCATTGGCTGGCTTCTCGACTATTGTCTGTCGGATGAAAATGTGTGTTACTTTATATGGGTTTCATCCTCTTTGTCTTGTCAGATCGTCAAAAGGCCCATTAATCAAGTATATGTTCCATTTGATATGGTATCAGCAAAGTTCACTCGACTCAAGTATTGAGGCTGACACCTCATGTATCGTTACAAAAATTAAATATTGTTTGTGTCTACGTATCGTGAGAAGTAAAATTGTAGGTTTACTGTAATACAGCAATGAGAAATAATTGCCAGTAATGTGAGTCAAAATGAAAAAAAGTAGAGAAAATAGAAATGTTTGTTGGAAGGGTTTGTATAAGGATAACTTTATTCAAATTCCAGTCTCACTATTATGTTCACTTTCGGAGATTTTAAGCTCTTGCAATGCCCCCTCTCTCTAAACTTAATAGTAAAGCAGCTGGTACTAGTGTGCAGCAGCAGCAGCAGCAGCAGCAGCACAACAACAACATCAACGACGACGACGACAACAACAACAACAATAATTATAATAATAATGATAATAATAATAATGATGATAATAATAATAAAAATGGACAAATATCTGGACCTTGCCAGAGAGCTGAGAAAGTTGTGGAATATGAAAGTGAAAGTGATACCAATTGTAGTTGGTGCACTTGGAACGGTCCCAAAAGGATTGGAAAAGGGTTTGGAAAGTTTGGAAATCAGAGGAAGGATTGAAACCACTCAGAAAACTGCACTGCTGCAATCTGCCAGAATACTTAGAAGAGTCCTGGAGACCTGAGGAGACTTGCTGTCACTCAGACTCCAGTGTAAGACCATCAGCTAATGCTGGTGTGAAAACTCAAAAGGAGTAAATAATAATAATAAACTATGGAACATGAAAATAAAGGTCATACCAATTGTAATTGATGCCCTTGGAACAGTCTCCTAGAGTTTGGAAAAGAGTTTGGGTGAATAGAAAATCAGAGGAAGAATCGAGACCATCCAAACAATGGTATTGTTAAGATCGGCTAGAATACTCAGAAGAGTCATGCAGACCTGAGAAACTTGCTATCACTCAGACTCCAGTGAATCACCAGCTAAGGTGGATATGAAAAACTCTCAAGGAGGGAAATAATAATAAAAAAGATGCTGATAGATTAGAGATGAAGTAGCTGATAGGTTACAGACATGATTTAGACGTTTCCAATAACAATGGATGTTGGCGCTTATAAATGGAACAAAAAGATTAACTATTTCCGGAGCATTTCAGGGAGCAGTCATAAACAGAGAGATTACAATCGTGAAAATGGCACAGGTATATAAGAAAAAACTACGGAGAGGTGAGATGAGTTGTGATATTTATACATATTTGATTAATAGTATCAGATCTCTGCCACCCGGAAGGGATCCCCGTCGAGTAGTGGCTAACGTATTAGACTACTTCATTGTAGTAAGTGAGTTTAAATTACAGTCTCACTGTTACATTCACTACTAATACCCTTGGAAAAGGTATTAACCCAATAACCCCTTACCTACCGCTTAAATAGTACCACTATTATTCTAATACAAGAATAGCTTTGGCACTAAATAACCCACTAATACTAGACTGCTTATATTTACCAACCCCTCCGCACGAGCAGGATGCGACACAAGGTCAATTTCTTAAGCGGAGTTTAACAAGGTTTGAATTCAGAGTTTTCCTTCTCCTAGACCGGTTGCCTAACCAAGGTTAAAGAGTCCGGTCTGCCTACTATTTGCCCATAGCTGGAGGGAGATTAGGATTCATACCTTTCCCAAGGGTATTAGCGTTAAGTGAAATGCAATTACCACGTCCAGGATTTGAACTCGGGGCGACGAGTCCATTTCCCATGACTTTAATCATTACACCACGCGCTTCCTAATACTTATAGGCCATTAAACAATGGAACAAAACTTTGCCACCAGTTGTAGAAAAGAATAATGAATACACGATCATATTTCTTTGTTTAAACAAGCTGTTTCTCTTTAAGTAAAATTTTCTTACATTTTTCTCGAAATTGTTTATTTATCAGGTCGTGAAAGGATGATGAAATTTTTTTTGTTTTAGTTGGTTTAGTCTAAGCAGCACTTGTTGATTATACTTGGATCCAGTTTCTATTCTTCAAAAA
Source organism: Doryteuthis pealeii (assembly GCA_023376005.1). NCBI lineage: Eukaryota > Metazoa > Mollusca > Cephalopoda > Myopsida > Loliginidae > Doryteuthis > Doryteuthis pealeii. The sequence goes on along the minus strand of CM042144.1, from coordinate 123,541,225 downwards.
GAAGAAATAGTAAACACGTAAAACTAACAGGAAAATATATATTCTACTATTATATTAGAATATTAAAAGTAGTTAAAGTACGAACAGAAATCACATCACTTTTCCAGTTTATTGTTCAGAGGTAAAAACGATAAAAAGAAAAAAGAAAAACCGCGAAAAATATGAAAACAAATTAGTCATTTAAACGAGAAACGATTGCCTGCAACAATGAAAGCAGGAGAAAAAAGAAAAAAAAAAAAAACGCAAAAAAAAAAAAACAAAACAAAAACAAAAAACAAACAAAAAACAATATCAAATAAACAAATAAATGAATAAATAAATCAAGAAAAAAAAAAAAGAAACATAAGAATAAAGAGCTAATTATATCCGCGAAAATTTTTCTTTTGTTTACTTATCAACTTTTTACTTATTTTTTTTTATCATCTATTTAATTAGAAATCTCCCTTTTTGCCCGCAAGTTGAGCTATTCAATAGAATCACAAACATTTTGTTATTTGGTACATACACAAATGTAATTGCAATTGTATATCTCTACTAATAAAGCTAGAAATTGCTTGACTGTGTGTGTATCTTATAGGACACTAGACGGTGTGGCTCTAGTGGAATGAAAACGAGATTAAAAGGTTAACTTGGGGAGGAACATGGGAATAGTGGCTCTGAACTTCTTCACTAGCCACAGGTCAAATATAATTATGAGATTTTAAACTTCTACAATGCCCCACTCTCTCTCTCTCTCTCTCTCTCTCTCTCTCTCTCTCTCTCTCTCTCCCCCCTCTGTCTCTATCTAAGCTTAATAGTAAAGCAGCTGATATTAGTGCGCAGCAGCCGCAACAACAACAACAACAACAACAATAATAACAACAATAACACAACAACAAGAAAAACAATAATAATAATAATAATAATAATAATAATATATATGCATAAATCAGAATTGTTCTTGAGAACGAAACGCATAAAATTCTCTGGGACTTTGAAATAAAAACGGATGACCTTATCCCAGCAAGAAGACCAGACCTAGTGTTGATTGACAAAAAAGAAAGAACTTGTCAACTAGTGGATTTTGCAGTTCCAGTAGATCATAGGGTGAAGCTCAAGAAAAATTAAAAAATGGACAAATACTGGACCTTGCCAGAGAACTGAGAAAGTTGTGGAATATGAAAGTGAAAGTGATACAATTGTACTAGGTGCACTTGGAACGGTCCCAAAAGGATTGGAAAAGAGTTTGGAAAGTCTGGAAATCAGAGGAAGGATTGATACCATCCAGAACACTGCACTACTCAGAAGAGTCCTGGAGACCTGAGGAGACTTGCTGTCACTCAGACTCCAGTGAAAGACCATCAGCTAATGCTGATGTGAAAACTCAAAAGGAGTAAATAATAATAATAATAATAATAATAATAATAATATAATAATAATCTGTGGAACATAAAGGTAGAAGTCATACCAATTGTAATTGATGCCCTTGGAACAGTCTCCTAGAGTTTGGAAAAGAGTTTGGGTGAATAGAAAATCAGAGGAAGAATCGAGACCATCCAAACAATGGTATTGTTAAGATCGGCTAGAATACTCAGAAGAGTCATGCAGACCTGAGGAGCCTTGCTATCACACAGGCTCCAGTGAACCACCAGCTAAGGTGGATGTGAAAAACTCTCATGCGGGGGGGGGGATAATAGTAAAAAAGATACTGATAGATTGGAGACGAATTTGGTGATAGGTTACAGGCATGGGTTAGACGTTTACAATAACAATGGATGTTGGGGCTTGGCAAATTAGCTGGTACAAATAACCATGCTTCCATGACACAAAAAGATGAGACGTTAATTCGAGTTTCACAAAGAGATTATCCATTAATCATGTATCCATCATACTTTGTTCCTTGTTGTCATAGAGATGATGAGTAACTAAAATTAAAAAGATTAAAGAAAATACAAGTCAAAATTATTAGCAACAGTAAGTGATTTGCAATGCGTCATCTAGAAAATTATCATTTACTAGCAAAATAAAAAAACACCCTCCGGGCGATGTAAAATACATTTTTGGAAGATATTGCTTGAGGAGGTGGAAATTAAAAATTAAATGTCGGAGAGTTTAAACCATAAATCATGAAATCATCAAATCTATTAAAGGAGTAAAAAAAAAAAAATAAAACAATTTGAAATCGAAACTAAGTTCTATTAACTTTGAATATCTATTAAAATAAAACAAACTATACATAAATATATGATACTGGGGATGTATTTATTAAAACTTGTTTTAAAAAACAATGAGGACTGTCTAATGTTGCATGCTCAAATTTTGAGCGTATTTATTCTATGTTATGACGATTTCGGGTATATTGGCGTAAGCAGTGACGTAGTTTTTGTTAAAGACAAAAACCGAAAGCGAATCTCCATTATTAATTATCATTTATGTAACGCTGGCATTGCCATGTGAAACGAAAGAAAATAGTTTTTATTTCGCTCTATAGCATGCGACCCAAGGGGTTTTCTGAATGGCTTAAGATTTTAGTATTTTTTAGAAAATATCTTTTTACCAAAAAGAAAAAAAAAATCAACTTTTCCCCATTTCTAAGGCCAATGGTTACACGAATTTGTAGTAAAAATAATTGAGGTACTTTCGACATGAAATTACCTTGAGTTTTTTAGTTGTGTTGCCCATCCTGATGATGGGCCATGCCTCACGTGGCCCTCCCCTGGGAAAAGGTTACCTGTCCTGCTCTATAGTATTGCTTTTTAGATAGTTATCAAACTATTTTAATACAAGACCGTATCATTAGAAGAACGTTGAGAATTAAGATCTGAATGGCCTTGAGACCAGCAGGCGACGAACCACGCTATCACGTGTGCGTTTATACCTCTTAGGGCATGATGCAAATCAAGATATTATCCGATATGACGTTTCCAAAGAAAGTTCCTGGGTGATTTCTCCAAGATTTAAAATAAACATTTATTGGAACACATTGAGTAACATTTCAAAAATATTCCGGCAAATCGAATCCTAGAATCTTGCTTGACCGATGAAAATTCCACGAGTGTTGACAACTAAGATTATCCTTTATCTCATGCTTCTACTCTCATCTGACACTTTGTTATCTGTATCTTCTCTTTCTCTCTCCCTTATCCATTCCAATCTTCTGTTGCGCGTCCATGATTTTTATCTAAATGTTATACAAACATGGATTAGTTATATATGCTGAAATATGCATAAACATTTTCTACTATATCCTATCTTTTATCTTTTTTGCTCTGTCTATAAAAGAAATTTAATATGTATTCCAATTTTTTCGCTTTTCTATCTCTACTTGTCTTTCAATCTTCCCCCTCATATTGTCTCGTGATATCCGCCCATCATGATTCTCTGGCTTTCCCTCTCCCTTTCCTTATCTCTTTATATATATATATATATATATATATATAAATATATATATATATATATATATATATATATTATATAGGTTAAAGTGTTATTCAGAAACCAATGGTAGGACCGACTTTAATATTGTATTATTAATCATAAATAAATAAATAAATAAATAAATATAATATATATATATATATATATATGAATTAAACATTTTTAGAAAAAACAAATGATGTTATTAGTTTGCTGACAGAATCTGTTTCGACCTTTTTAATAAAGTGGTCTTCATCAAGAGCAACATATGAAGGAAAGACGGAATAAATAACCGTTAACAGGAAGTGTACAAACGAACGCTGATGTTCGATGCTGGAATTTAAAAAAAATGCGTATTCTGTGTTAAAAATAAAATAAATTTTATCTTAAAAAATCAGAAGCATTATAATCCATAAGAAAAACTCAAACGGTTATTTGTTCCGTCTTTCCTTCATATGTTGGTCTTGATGAAGACCGCTTTATTAAAAGGTCGAAACAGATTCTGTCAGCAAACTAATAACATCATTGTTTTTTTCTAAAAATGTTAAATTCATACTGTCGGATTTACTTCCATTTACTTCATATATATATATATATATATATATATATTAAAGTTAAAGTTGACGGGGTGGCCTAATGTCAGTATCAGCCAAACAGCGAGTGAGTCTATCCCCTTTTCACTAGCGCTAGACCAAGGAGACTGTTTTAGCCTCTGAGGTGGAGGGCCACACTTACCATCAGCTCCTCACTTTACCGCACAGATCCCCGTGCTACTCATACACTGAGTTGGCGAGGGCCGGTATCGAACCATGAACCTTGTGATTCCTAGACAAGTGCTCTACCGACTGGGCTAAACCGGCCCTTGTGTGCATGTGTGTATTAGTTTTAGAGGGAACTAACGATAAGAAAAAAAAGAAAGAAAGAAAAACCGAGTGAGTTACAATTTTGATTGTCGTGATAATAAATGTTGGAAAGCGCTCAATACACACTCGTAGAGCCGGTTTAAGGAAGCAAATTAGCGAAAGAAATTAACAACAAGAACCTTCAGGATAATTCCCCCTCTCTCTCTCCCCCTCTCTCTCACACACACACTCACACATACACATACACACATATCTATATTCGCTCCTCGCGCACTGGTGGGTAGAGCATTTTGGAAGGGATTTCGCTGACAACCACCAACTAAACTTAAAAGGCAACGCTCTCCCATAAAAAGGATGGAACACTCTCTGGAGGTCTTTACATATATACCGATGTATGTATTTATCAGTAAAATCATCCCCCTGTCTCTAGGTGCGGATCGTAGGCAAATGAAAGGAACTACCACTAAATTGTACCAAAATCTAGTCTCCATAAAAAAGGCGTGGTATTCTGTATATAGCTACATTGGCAAGGAATCATCTATTATGGGTTGTTTCTGTAGAAACGATTGGTACTAATATGTATTCATATTTACACCCCCCTCCCACAGGGATAGGATGTAACACATGGTCAATTTCTTAAGCGGAGTTTAAAGGTATGAATGAAGAGTTTCTTCTAGACTGGTTGCAAGACCAAGGTTAAATAATCCAGTCTGTTCCGCTATGAAACCATAGCTGCAGGGAGAATAGTTTGATTCATACCTATCCCAAAGTATAAATCTTTTTTAACGCTTTTTGAAATGCAAACGGCCTCGTCCAGGATTTGAACTTATGTCCCCGAGTCCCATTTCCTACGAAGATAACCATTAAACCACGCACCCCCAAATGAGTGGTTTTAATAAGTACCAATTAAACATCAATCAATTCTAATTAGCCAACTGGATGAAAGGATCAACGAGAAGAGTTCTGAGAAAGGGCATAATATACAACAAGGATGTACCCATAGCTGCAGGGCGAATAGTTTGATTTATACTTTCCCAAGGGTATTAGCGCTTTATGAAATGCAAACAGACGCGTCAGGATTTGAACTTGGGTCCCCGGGCCCCATTTCCTACGACTATAACCATTTCACCACGCCCCCCTCAAACGAGAAGCACCGCATAACATACCACGAAGATGACGCTACACCACATCCATCTTTGATGAACAGGCGGTCGGAGAAGCCCCCTCCGATCAATCGGCTGGCCATGTAAAGCCATACCATCTATATGATTGTCCCGACCGTATTGCCATTCTGACAACCATTTTTAACATATGTGCAAGAAGGCAGTAGCTGAGGGTGTTCATGTCCTGGGAATGACGTTAAACTCTATCTGATGGCGAGGTTCCAATTCTGGAGGTCAGGAGAATGTGGAGCACCTCCTCATCAGCATTGTTCTCTGATGGAGCACCCCTTCATCACCATTGCTCCCTGGTTCACTCTGACCCGGAGTGGTAGTACCTGTTTGGGACCCATCTATGGGTTGAATAGAAAATTTGTTTACAAAAAAATTGAGTTAAAAAATTTTTCTTCCAAACCATCGCTACGAATCTTTGAAAACTTTGCCGGCATTAAATGACCCACTAAGGTTATATGCCATAAAACAAAACAAGCAAACAAACAAACGAGCAGGCTTTGCAGGGAAGTTTTTTACTTATCTAACACATTCAGCAGATATTGACTCTTTGATTTCCGGTTTTTACAGAATTCCCTTATATATACTAGCAAATATATGACACCCGCCGGGTATAAGTATGTAAGTTTTAATGTAATGGAATAGTTATTAAATTAGAAAAACTCATGAAACTAAATAAGAATGCAAATAAAAAGATTTGTGACAGACAAGAGTATAATCGAAAATAAAAACAACTGAAACTTACTCTTCCATCAATCCGGACTTTCATTCCTAAATTTTCTTAATTAAAGTATCTAGTTAAATTAGGAAGTAAAGAATAAAATTATAGTTATTTCTTCTTGTTAATGGATTTCTTTTAAGATTTATCTCCGAGACTTTTGCTCATATTTATTAAAATAAAACAAAAACAATTAGAAATCAATAATACGAAGCAAATATTTATCAAAATCAAATTTTTACGATCAATATGCAAATTAGCCGCCCCTTTGTTACTGTAAACCGCTATTTTGTTGTATATATACACACTATTACATATTAATGGTATATAGATGAGGCCAACAGCATTAATAACGTAAAACAATTTTATTAGTAATTGTGGTTTAAATAAAAATAAAATCATGGAGAATATGAGTTAAATAACTAAGGGAATTGTGACTTTGGTTGTGATATAATTTCGGTTACAGACAGACAAACAATTCCACTATAAAAAGATTTACCAAACTCAAGGTCAATTTTTAAGCGGAGTTTGATTTGAGTTTTTCTTCGTCTACACCGGTTGCCATAACAAGGTTAAAGAGCACAGTCTGTTCTACTATTTACTCATAGAGGAGAATAATTGGATTCATTCCTTTCTCAAGAGTATAAGCAGTATGTAAAAGGCATTTGAACTCAGTTCGCCATGGCCATTTTCTACGAGGACAAACAAAATTCTCTTATAGAAATATATTTCGGTTAGCAGGACTGCAATTTTTGTTGAGAATGGTTTTAGGAGGATGGAATTATGAAACTGACGGAAAGATGGAAGATCGTGGTATTATAAGTTAATGTTGAACATTTTAAAAAGTCGTTTATTTTTACTTAACAAACCGAATGAACTTTCTAAGTTAAATAATACAATAAAACCTTTGAAGAAAAAAAAGTTCTTGACAATGGGTATAGATAACAACTTTATATAACATTTTTACTTACAGATAGCCGATAAAAAATGATAAACGTCATTTGTTGAAAAATACATGATGTAACTGCATTTCTTTTGTAGAAGTCGTAAAATGAGGTCGTAGCACGCATTGCCAAGCTTAAAAAAAACAAAAACTAAACAAAATACAAAAAAAAAAAAAAAAATCATAAAAAATACTTACAATCTAAAGTTGACAACAGCTGCAAGGATGTTAATGTTCAGGAGTTTATTTTTTATATTTCATTTATTTATTTTTTTTAGATATATTCTGGATGACAGTTTCTCATGCGTACATTGAGATAGGAGAGTTGGGCCACTTAAGTGGGAGAAAAAAGTAGGTAAATCTTTAGCTTATATTTTGATGTAAAAAAAAATAGAAATAAAGAGAGGAAAAAACATCATAGTATTCTTGTGTGTTTGGGAACATGGGAACATACAGGATTTTATAGTGCAAGTATAAGAAAATAAAGTTCTCTTTTCAGTCAAAGGGAATGACGCATACGCATACACACATCACTCACTGACACACATACACACCTCGCATATATATATATATATATATATATATATATATATATATATATGCCGTAGACATAAAGTTAACAGCGCTTGGTAACTGTCAATTTCTCGCATATGCGATTATCAAACCATAATGGCATCGGCAAGAAACTGACAGTTACCAAGTGCCGTTGACTTTATGTCTACGATTATATATATATATATATATATATATATATATATATATATATATATATATAAATTGACAGTTTCCAAGCGCCGCTAACTTTGTCTACGCTACACTATCTTAGAAATATATGTGCTCCATCACTGATATTCACAATTTTTTTATTTAAAAATGTAGAAAACTATATATATATATATATATATATATATATATATATATATATATATTTAAACTGTCCATTTTGTTCAAAATTCAACGCCTATGAAGACGAATAACATCGAAAAAGTGTTATTCAGAAACCAATGGTAGGACCGACTTTGAAATTGTATTATTAATTATATATATATATATATATATATATATATATAATATATATCGATACATTCAGAATTATTTATTTATCATACTCCGTATATGTAAAAATATATACACAAATATTTATATGTACGTTTGAGTTCTCAATTTTAGTTGAATCCTGTCTATGTAACACTTGATATAATCCACTTGATATAAATTATATATATATATATATATATATATATATATATATATATATATATATAATATATATCTATCCTATCTATGTAACACTTGATATAGTAAATGAAAAAAAAAACTCTAAACTTGCTTCATTACAATAATTTATTTCAATCGTATTGATACGGCATCTTCAGGTAATCGCAAGAACATGACTCTTACTGAGAATTTCCCAAAGTAACATCTCTTTTAAATCTATCAATTTAGGGGGGAGAGGGTTTGGAATGGGCAAGGTTAGTTTCTTTGAATGAGGCGGGGAGGTCTATGCTTTGGATGGGGTGTGGCTTAGATTAATACGGTTGAAATAAATTATTGTAATAAAGCAAGGTTAGAGTTTTTTCTTCGTTTACTAAATATCTTGCTCTGTCCTTCTACTCACAGGTATTAGGCACATTGAGATCTCCTTATGGTCTACCTGCATCAGCTTGGTTAAAGCACACGTGGAAAGATCCTAACTACGGAAAAAACTATATATATATATATATATATATATATATATATATATTATTTTAGATATATTCTACATTTCTTTTCCTTTCAGTGAATATGATATCGCAAATGTGTGTCTGAGCCCTATAAGAACAGTTCAAATCTATTTGCTAGTTATAGTTTGAATAGTTCCGACCCTCTTTGTTTATTATTAAAAAAAAAAACCCAGAAGTTTTTGCTGTGTTTTTCAATCCATAAAAATCGGCCCTGTTGGCGGGGCCGAAGAATATGCCAACTGCATATAACTGGGGTAGAAAAAAAAACTCTTCTCTCCTGAGTTTGAACTAAACTGCACACAGTTCTTGTTGTAATTAGGTTCAGTCTGAGACAGGGTGGGTGTACCATCTGTAATTGGGTGCCATCAGTGAGTACAATACATGTTTGAGATAATATTCAAAATTATTTTGAAATCTATTAATGCATTGGCTCTTACAATATTCAGATTGCAATAAAGTATGAAGTGTTTACCTGTTTCCTTTTCCTTTCCTTTTAGAAGTCCGTCGCAGACGATGATGATGTCACGCACATACTGCAAGGGGAATTCCCATCTGCATTTGGTGGTTCATGACGGCGAAAACGTCACCGCTCTGCACCTCTGTTAATCTTGATATTGAGTCGCTTAGCTCCTGTGCGGCGGGTGTCCCTCTATTAGCAACTAATTTTTATTGTGTTTTTATAAAGTATTTTATGTATACATTACTTGTGAGAAAGTGTTTATTTCTTAAATTCTAGTACATCTTTCCCATTGCCTTTGTTGAAGACATGGAGTGACGTCATCATCGTCTGCGATGCAATTTTTCGAATAATCGGTTGAACCAGATTATATTTCTACTTCTCTAACATCTGTTAAAATTGTTTCTCGCAAAAAACAAATTTGATTTTCAATGTTATTTTATATTTCATCTTTGATCGTTTAAACTCTTCCTCGAGCGATCAATTGTAGGACAATTATGGAAAATATGGATTGCCCTCCCCTGATAGGGCCCGGAAGTGGGAACTAGCCAAGGGCCGAAATCTTCAGAATGGTAAAAAGGAATAAAAGAGATCAGAGTACTGGGAGAATAGAAAAGTAGTCCAAGAGATTAGACGTCCCTACTAGGAGAACAGAATTAGACAGCAGGCGAGAAGGTTGATTCAACAGTTAAACATACCAACTTTGGGTGACAATATAGCAGCAGTGTCGAACAACGAATGAGCCTACAACCAGAATTCATTACCATAATAAGAAATCCATACAAAGATAAGTGTTACTAAATTGTTACTTATACATATATATGAGACTTGAGACTGCGAAAGCAATAAGTTTTAGCAACCCTTTCGCACCATTAAACCCCTTTTAAAATATTAAAAAAAAAATTGTATTTTATTCCTTTCTTAGTGGTATTTAGGACCGCATTTTCTCCATACAATTTATCAACGACTTTAAATTCTAAATTAAATACATGTTTATCGTTTTTGATTTTGTTTGGTTTGGTTTGTTTTGTTTTACGGCATATCAACCTCAGTGGGTCATTTAATGCCGATAAAATTTTGAAATAAATCAATTTTAATGGATAATACAATTTTTTATAAATACATTTTTCTATTTAACCCATAGATGGGACCCTAACAGGTACTACCACTCCGGGTCAAAGTGGACCAGGGAGCAATTGTGATGAAGGGGTGCTCCACATTCCCCAAACCTCCAAAACTGGAACCTCACCATCAGATAGAGTTTAACGTCATTCCCAGGACATGTAGACCCTCAGTCACCGCCTTCTAGCACCCATATTATAAAAAGGGGTTGGGGCTTGCCATAAAGGCAATAGGGTTGGGGCAATCATATAGGTGCTAGGGCTTGATGTGACCAGCCGAATGATCGGAGGGGGCCTCTCCGACCGCCCGTCTAGCCCAAGAGAAGCCTACAATGGAATATTGCAAGTCATGAACTGCTCATCCACCTGGGTTCTATCCTTAAACATCACGAGTCGCCACCCACGGCCAACAGGTGGCCCCATTTGGAAGAGTCTTACCCCTCTGCAGAGGTGCAGTCTGTGCATTTTTGGTATAGTTTATAAATACAAGTTGTGATCTTCATCACACCCTATACCCCAAAATACAATGTAGGAAGCGCGTGGTGTAATGGTTAAAGTCATGGGAAATGGACTTGTCGCTTCGAGTTCAAATCCTGGACGTGGTAATTGCATTTCCCTTGACGCTAATATCCTTGGAAGGATATGAATCCTACTCTCCCTCCAGCTATGGGTAAATAGTAGGGCAGACTGGGCTCTTTAACCTTGGTTAGGCAACCGGTCTAGGAGAAGGAAAACTCTGAATTCAAACCTGCTGAACTCCGCTTAAGAAATTGACCTTGTGTTGCATCCTGCTCGTGCGGAGGGGTTGGTAAATATATATACCCCAAAATACACTTACAAAGGATCTGTCAAAAATGCTGAAAACTTTAGAATCTGAAACATTGTTGCGGATATTTTATACAGCTATTTCTCTGAATCTTTGAGATGAGGCTTGATAATTAGTATTATTTAGATTATTCGGAATATTGTCTTCATTTTTATTGCTAGCTGTTTAACGTTTCGGCCGGTCGGACTCGGGAACCTTCTCGAACTCGGGAACCTTCTTTTCGAACTCGGGAACCTTCTTGTCGTAATCGGGAACTTTCTTATCATAACCGGGAGCCATCACGCAACATTCAACCCAACCATTTATTTAATCCACGAGGGTATCCTATTCTCATTTCGCTAACCATAGCTGAGGTACAGGTGTTTGGCTGTGTTATTCAGCTGTCAAAAAGTTTCACATGGCTACTGATGGTATTAATGGAGATTCTATTTTTTGACAAGTAACATTCTATTGAATTAATCATTATTAATTATTTTTCTCCGGTTTCTGAATAATCCGAAAATATCTCTTATTTTCATATATCCAATTTTCTTTCACTATGTTCACAAGTATTTCTCACTTTCGCTTTCTCATCTTTGTTTTCTAACTCTTCTTTCTCACAAGTCACAACCGTAAAATTTAAGCCACAACTCTTTATATATCCGAATAATTATATATTTGTGAGAGACAGTTAATGTTGGCATTATAACTAGTCAATATAATATTGACAAAGAAAGCTGAAATCCATTGGTCACTTTTCTAATTGAATTTGAACATTCAGACGAGAGATATGTCAATCATTCCCAGACTAAATTATTTCTCGCGAATGTGCCGTTTATGGCTTCACAGACCACAAGCAACGCGGAAAATAGGAACGTCGACATTTTTCACTGTAATAATATTTCTTGGGTTCCATTTACTTCTTCTATATTCAATTTTTTTTTTATTCATCTCCTTTTACATCTGACTCCTTTTATAATTCATTCAGGAATTTTCTTTTCTTCCTTCTTCGCTTCTTTTTCTGTATATAACATATGACGTTATAGTGGGTGACTTTAAATTTGATCCGACTCTGTTTGTTGGAATGCGATAAAACATATAAATAATTGGACCTTTGGTTTTGGTGAATAAACTATATCATACTAGTGAAGAAGTTTTCAAACGGAAGTTGGTATTTATTCGTCGATGTAACCGGATGTGCCAAACACACATACACGTGTTTAAAATTGATGTGGTGCATTAAAAGATTTTCTGTTGGACAAATGCACATTTTCACGATCACACACGGATTTAAATGCATAATTTATATTAGCACGCGCACTCCCCCACAGACAACCATTTACACATTTCTGTTCATAGATACACATACTCACAAACACATACACATATTCGGTGTATAATGGTTATTCTCGCAGGAAATGGACACGGCGACCCAAATTCAAATCTTGGACGAGGATGGTTGCATTTCACATAAATTTGGTAAAGGTGTGAACCCAACAGTTCTCTATCCCTCCAGCTATGGGTAAATTGTAGGGAAGTTGGGGCTTTTTAACATTGGTATGGCAACCAATCTAGACGGAAATCTCTGAATAAAATTGATTTTCTATCGTTTCCTTCTCGTGTGGAGGGGTTGGTAAATATATGCACATATACACACGCACGTCCATACACACATACATATATGTATTGATATACAATTCGTACCGTGTAATTTACTGTTACATAAATATTTAGGCTCGCGTCTGCCGTTGTTAATAAACTATAATTCATGTGATACATATATGCCTATCCATCGCCAAATTCACGCCTTATTGTCTGCTCTTGTGTATTCTCTGTCATATGTAATACAGTGAAAGAATTAGCATATGAGTAAAAAAAAATTATAAGTTCAAATCAAAAACCATAAATTTGCAGGTGAATTTTAAATGCAAATATTAAACAAAGGCAAATTTTAAACTTGACATAAAGTAACCAGTCAGTATTAAAAATTGTGAATAAATATTTTGTAATCGGTGCCAATACAATTAAGGAGATCATTACACTTCATTTAACACAATTATAACTGCAATGTGGGATTTGATGGGAAATGGTTTTTTAAAAAACTAATCAAAATAATAATGCCTAATAAATTAAGAATTAAAAATAACTAATAAAAATATAATAAACACAAATTAACTTTCATCTAAAAACTACGAGCAGTCGTTAAATGGTGCATATTATTTTAATCTATCAGATTAACAGATTAATCCTTTTATTCCTTTTTATTAACATACAAAATCTGTTAAGTCAAAATTTGGACTGAATTTAACAAAGTTTGGCTTCTTTGATTGATGGCATATAATAGGTTGTCGTGGGTAATTTAATGCCAAATCCATCGCTGTAGAAGAAAGTAGTGGTATTATTCAACCCATTGCTGGTGTGGTGAGGTTTATTCCTTTCCCAAGTGTATTAGTCCGAAAGTGAACGTAATAGCGCCACTGGAGTTCGAACTAGCTTACTACGATGTTGCAGTCCTGCACTTTAGCAACTACGGCACGGTGACTCCTCCAGAATTTAACAAATTGCTTTAATTATTTTAGGCGATTGTTATCATCATAGGAAATGAACACAGCAACACAAGTTCAAATACTGGACGAGACTGGTAGCATTTCATATAGAGCTAATATCTTTGTGAAAGGTATGAATCCAAGTATTCTTCCTCCAGCTATGGGTAAATAGTAGGGCAGACTGAACACTTTAACTTTGCTAGGGCAACCGGTCTAGGAAAGGAAAAGTCTTTAATTCAAACCTGTTTAAATCAGCTTAAGAAATTGGCCTTGTGTAACATCCTACCCGTTCGGAGTGGTTGGTAGATACATACATTTATCATACGAGGCAATACTGAAATGTTTGTAGGCTGAATTGTTCATATGATGACGTCATATCTGCTATTGATTATTTTTTTGAATATGGGATCCAAGTACTGCAACACTGATGGAAGAAGGGTGTGAACTGCACAGGAGGGACTATGTTGAAAAAATAAACCTTATTTAGTTACATTCCATGAAAGTATCTTGGTAACACTACGAACTTTTCTTCGACCTTCATTGTACGCCGATCAAAACCCTTACGTTGCGAGTAAAAGTAACAATGACCCTATAAGCATATCACCTTCAACGATCAGAATTTCAAAGGTGGGTGACAATCGTTGAAAAAATGCCATGGTATCTTTAATTAACATAAGAATTATGTAGGAAAGAATTCAGAAAATGTGCGGTCTATACACCATAACAAACAAAACAGTAATAATCTTCGTAATCATTTTACCAGAGCCAAATATTTGTTAAAAAGAACACAATCAAGAGCGAGGTATAAACTATTTCATTATGTTGTAACAGAATCCGTCATCCGAGAAGAGACTATGAAATCAAGCATAACTAATCATGTGTAAAGAGTAGAAACGAGGTTTCATCAACCCCTGATGAGGGAAACTAAAACATTAGATAATAGTTAAGCAAGTTAAAGGTTGTATAGGCATATGGAGGTCCGATCACCCTGACAAGCTAAAGCGACAGTTCTTCCAGGCTGTGGTTGTGTCGGTGCTGCTATATGGCTGCACCACCTGGACCCTAACAAAGCGTCTTGAGAATAAGATAGATGGAGCTGCACAAGAATGCTGCGCGCAATCTTGAACAAGTCATGGAAGCAGCACCCCACAAGGAAACAGCTGTACGGTCACCTGCCCCCCATTTCACAAACTATCAGAGTGAGACGGACAAGACATGCAGGACACTGCTGGAGAAGCAAGGATGAACTCGTGAGCGACGTTCTCCTATGGAAGCCAACACATGGACATGCAAGTGTGGGGCGCCCAGCAAGGACCTACATTGACCAGCTATGTGAGGATGATGGCTGCTAGCTCCCAGGTGCAATGAATGATAGGGAAGGTTGGCGAAAGATTGTGATGGATACCCGTGTTGCATGCGCGACATGATGATGATGGTGATGATGAGGAGGCATGTGCTCATATTACTGTAGGTTATTTCAGGAATTTTTAGCTTATTAGGACGACTTATCAATTTAACAAGGAAATACGTGCCTTTAAGTGTCAGGTAGCGTGGACAACATTAGTATACTTAGACCCTAATTGCTTCTAATTTAGGAATAGGTACATGCCTTACACGGTCAATGTTAGACAGAACAGAAAAGAGAGAAGTTGGAAGTGAGCGAAGTTTGACTGATTTGAGTTTAGAGTTTTCCTTCTCTTAGACTGATTGTCTAACCAAGGTTAAAGAACCTAGTCTGCTCTACTATTTATCCGTAGTTGGAAGAGAGAATAGTTAAATGTATGCATTCCCCAAATGTTATTAGCACTATGTAAAATGCAAACCGCCTCGTCCAAGATTTGAACTCGTCTAGCCGTGTCCATTTCCTACGACGAGAACCATTATACCACGTGTCTCTTACATTCACAAACTGAAAAAAAAAAACTGATTGAGATTATATTTGTTTTATTCTGGCGATAATAAAACAAGTTTTGCTTATATAAGAATAAAAAGGATAATGTTTCTACTTAATGTAATTATGGACAATCAACGAGTTGCATTATAAAATATAGAAAATGTCAATATATATTATTTATGATGGAGAATATAAGTAGATGTCCAGCTAATGGGGTTCAGATCAATTGGAAATCTGATGATGTTGTTGGTAACGCAGATCATTTAAGAGAAAACTTTCTGGATTTGTAAAAGTATACTTTCAAAAAAGAAAAGAAAAAAAAAAAAAGAAAAAAAAAAGAAGACAAAAAAAGAAGAAGAAAATAAAAAGAAAGAAAGAATTGTGGAAAAATATACAGAGTGCGGCAAGAAACGAAACACAATGTAGAGAAGCAAAAAAAAAAAAATATAATTTAAGTAGGATTATGGATGAAAGAAAAAAAAAAAAAGAATAATAAAGATGAAACCCCCCCCCCCCCCGAAACCCATAAAAATGCAAAAAAGAAAAAGTGTTGAGCGGGGAAGAGGAATTTGAGATTTACAAAAATAAGAAAAAAAATCCGAAGGTGAATGAAAAAAAAAAAAAAAAAAAAAACAAAAAACAAAAAACAAAAAACAAAGCATAACAGAAAGAACAAAAAAGTAAATAGAATTTTGAAGTTCATAAAGAAATAAGAAAAAAAAAGAGAAAAAATAAAATAAAAAAGAAATGAATAAAGAAAAAAAGATTGATACAAAAATAGGAACAGGTACAATAATTTGGTTCAGTTCTTGTTTCTTCACCAAAATTGGATATCTACGAAATAATTTAACTCATTCTTGTCTCATAGTGATTTCTTTTCGTCTGCCCCCTCCTCCTCCTCTTCCACCAGCCTCACAATTTCTAATTCATGGGTAACAATGCGAAAATGATAAGCATCCTGCAGCTGTGCATGGATTAAAATGCCTGACTGACCTGAGATTAAATAAATGACTCTTCTTTTGCCCTTCATCATATTGTTGACGATTTTTCTCTTTTTAAAGCATCAGTCATTTCTCATACTCTTTCAGTCATCATCATTGCCTTCTTCGTCTTTTTTAAACCTTTTTTTATTCTTTTTGTACCTTTTCTGCTTTTCATTTAGTTTCTTCTCTTTCAATTTCTTCTTGCCATATGAAATGTTGGCATTACTTTATTATTGATTAGTGAACGTAATAAAAACAAAAATAACTTGATATTCTCATGACAAAAAAGCAATATGAGTTCCCCAGTTATAAGAACCCTGTATCGTCCGTGTGTTATAAAAATACATTGAACAAATGATATCCGTTCCTGAATGTAACAAGCTATATTGTTAGCCTCTTCTGTACAAGTAACTGATATGATCATAGTAATTGTAAATTAGTTTTAAAAGAAAGAATTCAAAGGAATTTGTCAAGATATCAGAAAAGAAAAGTACACCAGCCAATGTCAATCAAATGACGGTTTGACTAAAAGAAAAAAAAATTTAAAAAGCTGATTTTAAAAATTCAGTTATTTTAATGTTTTTAATACTCTGGTTTTTCCTAATTAAGTTCAACATTTGAGCTGAAATTTAAAACGTCTTGAAGTTTGTCTTAGTTGTCAAACTGGAGATGATATTTATTTAAAAAATAGAGAATAATATCTCAAAATCGAAAATGTCATTTTCCTTCTTCTGAAAGTTTGGGATAATGTATTGTCACAATTCAGTTGTTTGCTGAGAAGTGTTTTTTGTTTTTGTTTTTATTTCCATGATGTTTCTGCATTCCTTTTTTATTTTCATATCCTGTAATTTCAAGAGTGTTTAAAAGTGAACCATGATGAAGGAATCAGTGCGGTATTATAAAAATACCAAACATAACTGGATACAAAATTGTGAGTCGGATTTCGTTGAAGGACGTTGTCCGTTAGAAGATAAGAGATGAAAAGAACATACAGAAAATTTTATAGAAAAACAAACAAACAAAAACAAACAAACAAAAACAAACTCTCGTTGGAAAATTTTGAATGATTACCGAATGCAATATATAATATATGGCGATTGAAATTTTGTAATAAAAACAGAAAAAAGATAAACTACGAAGACGATACTAATGAAAACATTATGAATAAGATTATATTAGGAACATGAAATTAAGATTCTTCTCATTAGAGTAAGAATTGACATACTTAAAGGAAATATTCTTGCTGATATAAAATAAATGTTTAGCAATTGATCATAAACATGTCAAGAGGAATCCCCATAATGGCTAATGTACTGGACTGCAACATTGGAGTAAGTGAGTTCGAATTCCAGTCGCGCTATTACGTTCACTTCCGGACTGATACCATTGGTAAAGGTGTGAAAACACTCATACTCCCAGCTATGGGCCAATAGTACCACTATTGTTCATCTTTAAAGGCGGCTTTGGCATTAAATAACCCAAGAAGGCTGATATGCCATTGAACAGAGAAACCAAATAATAAACATGTCTATATGAATCATCATCAAACTATTTTGTCTTGTAGAGATTGTGAAGTTACTTTCTTCCATTATATTCTAAAATATTGTTTTTACAGTGTTCAGGGAGAATTGGGAAGTAATCATAATTTTGTTGGCCAGTGCAGATCATCATGATACAAGTTATTCTCTTCCATGATTCTGGTGGGTTCCAGTCATCCATTTTATCTGTTATCCCGTATATGAATGAAGAATGGTCCAAGCTTTTAAATGATGCATAGTGTGTGTCAATACCTCCAACCTACGGGGAAAAATAACCAAATATAAATATGTCAAATTTATCCCAAACATCCTGTATATATAAAACAATATTTAGCATTAAATGAACCACGAAAGTTGATGTGCCATTAAAGCAACCAACCAATTAACCAACCCACTTTGGAAAAGGAAAGTAAAAGTACAATCCCCACTGGGTGCCCCATATGTTCAGCCTCGTGCCAAATCTAAATCAGCAACCTTGTCTCGCGGATTGATATTTATCAAGTAGTGAGATCGATACTCACTGGGCGTCCCATACTTGCGACCCTGTGCAAAATGTAAGCTACTCTTAGTTTTTGAAGACATATCACTGTACTGTGAGGGTTAGTAAGCTAGTCTTGCAAATCAATAACTACTGATTAGTGAGTACAATCCTCACTGGGTGGCTCATACTTTCGGTTTTGTACCAAATCTAAGTTGAGGTTTAAAAAGGGCGCGTTGCCTCGTTTAATGGTTAGCAAACGAGACTAAGCAGCTATATTTTGTGAGTTCGATTCTCGTTGGATACCCCATACTTGTTACCCCAAGTTAAATCTAATTGAAACATTTTTAAAGGTGTTCTGCATGGTGAAATGGTTAGCGAGCTGAGATGGTATGGCTGCTTATACAAGCATATGGAGAAAAAGAAATGAAGATGAAACAAAGCTATAAGAGCGAAGGGTTTAATTTGCCTCTGGAGATCCCGAGGGTGAGATATTCTTTCATAACACGGCTCCTTGTCTTTGACTCCCTCTGAAACGGCTGATCGTTAAAATTAAATAACGTACAATGCGTATCCATAAAAGCTAACAGATAACAAGCCATGTGTCTATGTGACTGAGTAGTAAACTACTAATTCAACATAATCACCAACGTTCCATCAGTTGGACACCCGATTCGTTATCGGAATCTTGGCGCTGACATCGACATTTTTCTGTTAGATATCTATGATGCTTCCAATCAGAGTCAGAACTGTACGAGTCTATAAGAGCATCTAACATCGCTTTGCATATTGGCCTCTCTGCATCAGGAATGTATCATTCATTAGTATTCAAAAGTGCTCGGCATGAACCATTATTACCAAGCTTGCAAACTGGTCTTTAATTTTTGTATGATATTGGGCTTGTTTTCTCATTAACTACATAGTATGGTTTACAGTGTTGTATAACTTCTCAGGCTTCTTCTGATTTCTGTAGAAAACAATTTTTCCTACTTCTAAACTAACATCTTTTGCGTGTCCTGGGTATGACGTTAAACTGCATCTAGTGGTGAGGTTCCAAATCTGGAGACATTGGGAGTGTGGATTACTCCTTGATTAACATTATTCTTAGGTCAACTATGACCCGAAATGGTAGTACCTGTTAGGGGTTAATTAAGTTCAAATGTGTTTAAAAATGAGCCTAAAAAGTTCAATACCCAACAAGAATGTATGAAACAAAAAGGTATTCGGCATAAAATAACCCAAGAGTAGATATGCCGTAAAATCCAACCAACCAACGAACCAACCAACCAACCATCTTTTGTCTTATTGTTTGTTCTTTCCATCTGTAATTGTTTTGCTTTCTTCGCATTACTCCTTATGCGTGTAAAAGTACGATTCTGTTCTCGTAAATTTATTAGGTGATGCTACAATGAGCATAGATTGCCTGGTTTAAGAATGTTGTCTATTGGTAGAATAGCGCCCTTATTATATAATTAGCAAAACCGAGAACAAATTGGTCGTTTAGTTAACATTAAATCTTATAGCTGCCAACATTTGGTTAATATACATGTCCCACGATCTTTCATTGTCTTTAACCCTTTTATCTAGTATGACGTGCGAAGTGCTATGTAATCTCTCTATTCTTCTGTAGGTGGTAAAATGATGTTATGTGGTGAATATCTCAAGTCTCCAACGTTGTAACAGTACCATGGGAACTACTTTCCTACGCACACTTATGTGCGTAAACCCCTTAGCGTAGTAATACTTTGGGATACTTGATTTCGAGACGTAGCGCGATATTCAACCTATCAGATGAATTACCGACTATGTACAAACGTTAATAAATGTATCATACTGAAAAATTGCTTTTTATTCAATCAATACTAAACTAACAACAACAACAACAACAACAACAACAAAAAAAAAACATCTATTTCATGATATTATTCACATTTTCCGTTCCGTTATCCATTTACAGTTGAAACGAGGCACCAAACATTAAAAATATTTCTTCAACTAATAGGTAGGCTACTGTTCCTGCTTTTTTTTAGTTGTTGCTACGGCTAATTTAAGCCAGTTATAATACAGGAGGTGCGCGTGGTGTAATGGTTATCGTCTTAGGAAATGGACGAAGCTGTTTGCATTTCACAATAGCGCTAATACCATTGGGAAAGGTATGTATCCAACTATTCTTTCTCCAGCTATAGGTAAATAGTAGGCCAGGCAGGGCTCTTTAATCTTTGTTATTCAATCAATCTAGGAGAAGGAAAAGTATAGATTAATTTAACCTTTAACCCTGGTATAGCAATTGGTCTACGAGTAGGAAAATTGTGAATTCGAAGCTGAAAAATTGACACATCCTGCTCGAGCGGATGGGTTAGTAAATATATATAGATGTCAATAAACGACACTATGTATTGATTTCCTGAGTTTGCATATATATATATATATATATTTATCAGCCGGGTATATTTACGAGCATAATGTGATACAAGGTGAATTTCTTAAGCGGAGTTTAAGAGGTTTGAATCCAGAGTTTTCCTTCTCCTAGACTGGTTGCAAAGACAAGGTTAAAGATCCCAGTCTGCCCTACTATTTACCCATTGCTGAAGGGATAGTAGTTTGATGCATGCCTATCCTAAGGGTATTAGCGCTATGTGAAATGCCAACCGCCTCGTCCAGGTCGACGAGTCGCTTTCCTACAACTCTAACCATTACACCATTCCCCTCCAGCAACTGAGTTTACGTATATTGACCGGAAATATCCAAAGAAAATCTGAACGATCGGAAATGGTGTTATATCACCTTCTGCATATGGGGTGTAATCATATGCAGATTTCTAGTCTGGAAAGGTATTCACTTGTCTAAAAAGTGCACAATTTCCTTAAATAAACACGAACAGAAACACCTTTGCCATATGGTCGAAAACATTTTTCTTTGTTCATGTGGTCATTTCACAGGGACTCCTCCCTACATGAGAGAATTTTTAACACATTCTTTCTCTTTTTTTAAGTGTGTCAAATAGATCTGTTTAAAAATTAATTGTATTAGATAGGGACGTATGTAAAAAAAACTTCCTCTTAAGAAACAACTACACAAAGAATGTAAATATGAACATACAATGAATATGATTCCCTAACCCCAAGGCAGGTTGACATCCCGATAAAATCCATCATATAATTACAGAAAATCTTTAACAACACACTTCCCAATTTGAATCTCCTTCATCCCAAGAAGCTAAGCTTCAGCCTTCTTTTCATTTTTTTAAAGGACATAAATTTTCAAAATAAGGACCCCCACCCCTAAAAAAACCCAAAGAAAATTGACCTTTTATAAAAACAAGGTCAATTTTCTTTGGGGTTAAGCCAACATCATTTAGATGTTTACCAAATTGTGAAGAATGATAACAATTGATATTTAAACATTTGGAAACTTGTGAAGAATGATATCAGTTGATATCTAACCATTTGGAAATATGTGAAGAATAATATCAGTTGATATTTAACTATTTGGAAACGTGTGAAGAAAGATATCAGTTGATATTTAACTATTTGGAAACGTGTGAAGAATGATATCAGTTGATATTTAACTATTTGGAAACGTGTGAAGAGTAATATCAGTTGATATTTAACCATTTGGAAAGGTGTGAAGAATGATATCAGTTGATATCTAACTATTTGGAAACGTGTGAAGAATGATATCAGTTGATATTTAAACATTTGGAAACTTGTGAAGAATGATATCAGTTGATATTTAACTATTTGGAAATATGTGAAGAATGATATCAGTTGAATGATAACACTTTGTCTAAGAATGGTAAAGATATACAATCTAACTGCCAACCCATCACCTGGTTGAGACAAATCATATTCTACATTGTCTATAATTAGGGCATCCCATCGTGATGTAATAGTTAGCAAGCTAGTCTCGCAGATCTATTATTACTGAAAGTTTGATCCTCACTGGATGCCCATACTTGCGGCCTTATATTACATCCTACACGTGGTGAATGGGGTGGGTGAAAAGGGGCGTCTCATTTTCGTGCAATAGTTAGCAATCTAATCTTTCCGATTCATTGGTTGTCTCACCGTGATGTAATGGTTAGCAAGCTGGTATCGCAGATCCATTACTACTGAATAGCGAGTTTGAGCCTCGTTGGATGCCCCACACTTGCGACCCTGTGTCACATCCTACCAGTGGTGAACGGGTTTGGTACATGCCTACTACATCGGCTACAATAATATACTTCTTATTTTGGTTGTTTTGCTTCTCTGTATCCTACGTTTAATCCCTAAGATCTCATGGTCTGCTTCTTGTTCCCTAATTATCTACGCTTGAGAGCGAAAGTCGTTTATATGTTGTTCTAGGGGTTTCCACCTTTTTTGTACGCTGCGAACTGTTGCGCTTCGAAGCAATTGGATTAATAGCATTTATCTCGTATGTCCTATCATCTATCTCAATTTGTTTATCATCTAACTTTGGTATGTCTACTTCCGGTATATCTACTTCCGCTATGTCTACTGGTCGCAATAGTAAATAAGCATATACGTTTTCTTCTGCCTTGTTGATATTCTATTCTCCTCTTGTACCCTGCTAGGGAGAAAACCCACAGATGGTTTTTCTCATTCTGAATGGGTGAATCTAACAAGTATTTTAGAGGCTTATGGTCGGCGTGTATCGTAAATTTTCGCGTTATCTCCATTAATAATGGCATACAAGGTCGCAAATATGAGGCATCCAGCAAGGATTGAACTTGCAATTACAGTAATAAGGGATCACGTGAGACTATCTTGCTAACCATTATAACACAATGTGATGCCTAACCGAATAAAAAATATAATGTTATAAAACATAAGGATATCTATTAATAATGGAGATTCGCTTCCAGTTTTTGTCTGTAACAAAAATGACGTCACTGCTTACGTCACATTACCCAAAATCGTCATAACCTAGAATAAATACACTCAAAATTTGAGCATGCAACATTAGACAGTCCTCATTGTTTTTTAAAAACAAGTTTTAATAAATACATGACTGGTATTATATATCTATATATAGTTTGTTTTATTTTAATACATATTTAAAGTTTACATTTCAAATTGTTTTATTTTTTAATCCTTTAATGAATTTGATGATTTTACTTACTTAGGGTACAAACTCGCTGACATTGAATTTTTTTACTCCCACCCCTCAGGCAATATGTTTTAAAAATCTTTTTTTACATCGCCCGGATGACGTTTTTTATTTTGTACTAGTGAAGGTAATGATTGAGTTTCTCTAAAGCGTAAATGTATCGCAAACACATCTTTCTCTGTTTTCATCCACCTCCGTTGTGCGTCGCTTAGCTTGCGAAATAGGAACTATATAGAGGCGCATTGTGTAATGGTTATCGATGTAGGAAATGGACTCAGCGACTCGAGTTCAAATCCTAGACGAGGGTGGATGCATTTTACATGGTGCTAATACTCTTGGGAAAGGTATGAATCCAAGTATTCCCCTTCTAGTTATAGGTAAATAGTAGGACAGACTGGTCTCTTTAACCTTGGTTAGGCAACCAGTCTAGGAGAAGGAAAACTCAAATCTATTACTCCGTTTTTTTCTAGCTTCTCTCTATTCTGTTCTGTCTAACACTGACTGTTTAAGGCATATATCGATTTCTAGATGTGAAGCATATTAGGGTCTAGCATAATTAGGATTATTTGGATTATTCGGACTATTGTCCTCATCTTTATTGTTATCTGTTCAACGTTTCGGACGATGTTCCCTCCGCCATTCTTGAGGCCAATAGTCCAAATAATCCAAATAATACTAATTATCAAGCTTCATCTCAAAAGTTCATAGAAACGAGTATATTTCCTTGTTAAATTAATAAGTGGTTCTGAAAAGTTAAAAAAAACCCTGGAATAACCGACGCTAATATGACCACTTGCCTATAAAACTACTAAAACCACTGGTGTCGCAACTGGTCATATTGATTTTAATTTTTCTCTATCTGGTTGAATTCCCTGACCGCTAACCCTAAAACTGTGTATCTCTTTAAGAAAATCGCATTTCAACGGATTTAACTGGAGGGAAGGTTCCCTTACATCGTTCAAAACTTGAATGACCTCTAAATAATGTTATGTCGATGGTTTGTAGTGGTTTCTTAGTTTAATGGCATATCAACATTCATCGGTTATTTAATGCCAAAGCCATCGTTGTAAGCAAAACAGTAGTGATACTATTTAACCTATATCTGGGGGATGAGGGGATGTTGTTTAAAATAGAGGAAAAAGTGGATATAACAAAAAAATAGTTGAGTAAAAAAATTGAGTTAATACATTTTTTTTTACAATTGAAAAGAATAAATAAATAAAAAAAAAGAAAATTAGAGAAGGGAGGGAAAGAGAAAGAATCAAAACAAAAAAAAAAAAAAAAAAAGAAAGAGAAAGAAAAGAAAATGAAAGCTAAGCATAAGAATCTTCTACGTAACCGTCTTTTTATTTTGAATTAGATGGCTACATTGTCGCAATGTTTACCACAATTTTGACCTGATGATAAACAGACAATATTGGATACATATACGAGGTAGAATCTTAAGCATTCGTTCTCAAAAAAATATTTAGAAAAAAAAAAAAGAAATTACAGTTATTCGCCCATTTCATTCATAACATAAAGAAGGGGGAAGGGAGGAGAAAGGAGAAAAAGAAGAAGAGGGAAAAAAGAAGAAGAAAAAAGAAAGTATCACCACGCAGAAAAAAACAACTTAAGCACGTCCATTTCTGATTTTTGTCTTTTAAGATAAAGTTTCTTTGAAATCGATAAGCCAAAAAAACATCTTTTTATTTTTATTTTTATACGCATTGTATTGCCTTAACATTATTAATATATTATAACATACGTAACAATGCTTCAAGCAAATTACCTATTACTTTTATATATATATATATATATATATATAAAGATTTTTTTAGATCATTTTTTTTATAGTGAGTTCGAAGCATTAATTAAAATGTAATAATATATTTTTGAAGGCGTAATAATGCACATTTATGTTTAAAAAACATATTTATTTCTTTTTTTTTTCTTTTTTTGAGTCCTAAATATTTTCAGGCAAATGCCCATCTTCAGAGGATTGAAAGATTTTTTTTAAAAATTTTCATCTGTATTTGATAAATTCAACTGTGTTGTTAATCCGTTGAATGTTTAATGAAAATTTAAAAAAAATCTTTCAATCCTCTGAAGATGGGCATTTGCCTGAAAATATTTAGGACTCAAAAAAAGAAAAAAAAAAAAATAAATATGTTTTTTAACATAAATGTGCATTATTACGCCGTCAATATATATATATATATATATATATATATATATATATATATAGTTACATTATTTTTCGGTTCGTTTTCCGATACTCACTGTGATCAATTTTTCAATACCTCTGACCACATTTCGGGCATTGGATATTCCATCACTGTTTTCACCTCACGTGATTATCCTTACTGTTGTACTGTCCGTCGTTCCTTTCCTTTTGTTCATTTTGGCAAACTAGGTTGTTCCTGCTGGCTGTGGAAATATTTCTACTTCTGTTACTCTTCATATCTACCGTTTCCATCCAAGTCATTTACCTTCCATGGATTCGTGGAAATTTCCACCTTCGGAATCTAACAGGACTAACATTCCATTTAGTCTTTTGCCCTTTTCTCGCTATCTACAAACCCCTAAGTAAAAAGATCCCCAAAATTGCCTGTACAGTACTGTCCCAGACCGAGTTTGAGATACCCCAAGATATTTGTCAGAGACTAAAAAAACAAAAAACAAAAACAAAAAAAAACAGGGAGGATAAGGATGGATAGCAATGTATCAGCACGTGGATATAGTAATCCCATGTTTCTACAAAACAGGGAGCGGGAAAGAAAGAATGCTCAGTAAAAACAAAGGCGAGAAATAAAAGGAGAGGGGGAACTTTTCCAATCTTTAAGAAAACACAATCAGTTATGTTTAAGAGCGAACAGACATTTTTATCCCAGTTTAAAAAGAACTTATTTTAAGAGAATAAATTCAACAAAATTTGACCCCTGCAGACTTTGCACTAAGTGCCGTGCAGAGATGAAAAAATAACCTTTAAGGTAACACAAAAGAAAAGAAAATTAACAAAGTAATGACTTACTTCAAGGTACCAATGATACAATACAACAATCATATTAAATGACAAATTCTCTTTTTCTTTTCTTTTTTGTACACTTTTTTGACCTTTAATTCGTCAATCCTGGTGGGGTTTTTTTCAAACAATTCTGGAAAACAACTTCTTTCCCTTCTATTGTTCTTGTTTCATTCTTCAACCCAGTGCACAGATCAATTTCTCTTCCATCCAACAAGTTTATCTTAATTGGAATTTACAAGGTATGTCAAAAAAGTTCCAGGACTGGTGTCACAATTTTTTTTCAAATCCCCTTCAAAGAAATCCCCCTGTAGTCTAATGCACTTTCCTATTCTTCTCTGCCACGCTTCCATGCACACATGGAATGATTCTTCCGGGATTCTCCGTAGCTTTGTCGTCACGGACTTTTTGATGTCGTGCATATCCTAAAAACGGGTTCCCTTGATGACCCCCTTGGGTCAATACTTCTTTTTTTTAGCACATCTTCTGTCACGCTCTTTCTTAATAATCTGTAATGGGAAAAAATCAATGGATTCTCAGAAAAATATCTCCTAAGATTTATTCACATTGAACAGGGAAAACACTGACGCTGTTTATCCTTTTTTCTTCTTCTAACCAAAAACAATTCTTGACTTTTTATCCTCTACTGTGAAAAAAAAAACAACCTAATTGATATCAAAATTCTACACCGTTCTTTCTAGACAGGTAGAGTCAACGAAAAGACATTTTGTAATTACCGGCATATTTTACACTAACTGGTGTTACAATTCACGAGAGGTTATGAATTGTGAACAGACCTGTAGCTAGGAATATTTGAATAAGGGTCTGTTGATTTGGAATCAAGGGAGTCAATGGAAAATTACCGGTGACGGTTATAACCTTTTGATCCCTTGAAAACGCGCCATGACAGACACACGAGAAAAGTTTAGTTAGATTTGACTCAGCTTTTAAGGAGGGCAGACGTGATCGCCGGCTCTCCTGGGTCAGTCTCATTCCCGCGATGGAATTAATCAATATAGACAAGAAGAAAATAAAACTTGATCAAGCAAAACAAGGTATTTTTGTGTTTGTAAATTATTAAGACAATGTTTAGCCCAGCCCAGAAGATAGAAGAATTAGCAGAGAAGAAAGTCAACCCCAGCAGATAAGAAGGCCCAAGGAAAATGGCGTCCGACGAGACAGAGTCAACAAGCAGCCTAAATGAAGAAACAAGAAACCAGTTAGCTGGAATCAATCAACAAACAGTAAGGACTAAGATACCACCATCTCTAATTTAATATAGCTAGGTCTGTCTGTCTGTCTCTCTCTGTTGTATACTGGCATCAAATTCTGTATGTTATATAGCGGCTTTTTCGCTACTCTCAATCGTGTACATTAGTACTGGTGCCTTCGCTGTACCCAAAGCGATGTATGTTAGTAGTCAGCTACTGGACTTCAATAACAACAAATACGGGTATACAAAAGAGGACTCTTCTTTATTTTCTTCGGTGTGTGGTAGGTGAGGGGCGCAGAGCTTACAATGAGAATGCCGGTGGCTAGCCAAGAGCGCAGTGTTCACAATGAGTGCCAGAGGGGTATTTTGTTGACGTGAGACGTGAAGTGTCCTTTCCACTGCCGGGCCGGCGTCTGATCCTGTCGGCTTGACCCTCTGGCTTTTTGTATTGACAACACGCCTACACATGTCTACCTTTTTGATCTGATAACGGACCTTTGTTATATATCTCTTTATCTTCATATATATATTTTTATCTTTCTCTTTGTCCCTCAGCCGGAAGTTCCATTTTCCGGGCGAGGACAATACAACATCTCTATTATATACCCGATGTTTATAAGGGCTATATAACATTGACAACCCTCATCAAAACGTTTATATACACCACAAAGGGACAGTAACAGCCCAACTATCAAGACTAGCCAATGACTGACGACTTCTGAGTATATCAAGACCAATTTACAAATTCTATCTGATATGTTCTTACATATGCCTTCTGTTCTAGATTTAGTAACCTTTCCATATATGAAAGTGTGCCCTCACATCATCCCTGTTTAATGTTAGCCCTTTTGTGTATGTGAGTGTCCGTTATCTACAATATTCGGATGACTCACAGGTGTACCCAGCCACCCCCCCCCCCAAAAAAAAGCGAATTTAAAAACCCAGCGTTTTTTTTATTGGGGTTCACAGAACATTTCGTTTTATGTATGTGGCATTGATTGGACAGAAGAGTAGGTCGATTTTTCACTTTTTAAAAATAGCATATTGTCAATAATTTTCAATTTAAATTCTATTTGTAATATTTAATTCGTTTCATTTTAATAAAATAAAATAACATTTTCTGATTTAAATATTGAAAACGGTAACCCATGTCTAACCCATTTCTCGGCCAAATGCTGTAAAAAGAAAGATTATTTGTGAATTTTAGAAAACGATCTTTGATGCTATTTCCTCAAACAATGGTGCAAGTAAGAGATCTAGTTTTTGGTATGAGTATTCAGTATACTAACACACAACTTTCGCATAGATGGACAATTTGATATTTTAAAAAGTAAACAAAAATAGACCTACCATTTGTACAGCGCCCTAGACCAGTTAGATGACTTGGAGTTTGATGATTTTGGCATATTTTGCTTAATTTCTATTTTCAATCCAAAGTGTTAGATAAAGCATATTTTCTCACACCGAGGCTACTGGACGAGATTTTGAACTTTATCATCTCGTCTCTCTTCCAGTTGCTGGATTTTTTTAATAACTTATCTATTCGCACCCCACGGCCACTCGCTTACAATGTTACTCTAACTTTATCAAGTGATTTCTGTGAGTTTTCAGCTGAATTCTTATCAGCGGAATTACTGTCTGGTATAATCTGCTTAGCTTTATATAGTAAGCGAAATGATATATATATATATATATATATATATATATATATATATATTTACTTAACTGCTCCACACGAACAGGAGATGACACAAGATCAATTTTTAAGCGGAATTTAACAGGTTTGAAGGCAGGATTTTCCTTCTCATATATTGGTTGCTATATCAAAGTTAAAGGTCCCATTCTGCTCAACTATTTACCCGTAGCAGGAGGGAAATAGTTGAATACATACGTTTCTCAAGGATATTAATACTATGTGAAATGCAAACAGCATTGTCCAGGATTTGAATTCGTGTCACCGTCCCTTTCCTACAAAGATAACCATTACACCCTGTGAGCCTCAGAGAAAGGATGTACTAGTAAACGCTGACGGAAGATTAATGGATTTTGTATTTATTAGAATTATTGCTCACATTAGTACTAGCTTAATTTTAAAGTTATGAAGTTAGTATTTTATGAGAACAATCCTCATGTTTTTCGAACCAAATGTGGTATTTTGGTATTTTGATTTAACAGGTTAACTTTCTTTGTTTAATGATATATACACTTGCCTGGGTTATTTAATGCCAAAAACATCATTGTAGAAGAATAGTAGTGGTACTTAGTATTATCTGCGTTATTCGGACTATTTTCCTCATCTTCATTGTTATTTGTACAACGTAACAATGAAGATAATGACAATAGTCTAAATAACGCAGATAATACTAATCATCAAGCCTCATCTCAAACATTCAGAGAAATAGGGGTACTATTCAACCCATAGCTTGAGGGATGCGGCTGTTTATACTTTTCTCAAGAGTATTAGTTCAAAAGTGAATGTAATAATGCAAGTGAAGTTCGAACTCGCTTACTATGATGTTATAGTCCAGCAATTTATCCATTTTGCCTCGGAGACTCCTCCGATGATGTAATAGTCTTATGAGGAATAGAGGAATTATTAATGGAATTTTCATGGTAAATCATTCAAATCATTTTCCATAAGAAATATACAATAAGTAGCACAGATTGGGTAATCTGTTCTGTGCGGTAACGTGGGGGAGCTGACGGTAGGTGTGGCGCTCCACATGAGCGCAAATAATCATGCTGGTCAAGCGCTAGCGAAAAGAAGATAAATTCCCTCGCTGTTCGGCTGATACCAACAATAGGTCACTTCACAAACTTCACTTACCTATTATTGATATATGTTTTCATCATTGATTGGTTTATTGAAATGTTTCTGTGCAATAAGTTTTGTTTTCTATTCAGGAGATTGATCCGGAGTCATTGATCTTTTGCCAACGTGTGATTATACGAGGGTGGGTCAAAAAGTAATGCCATTTTGTTTAGGACAGGTAATATTACCAACACAGGAACATGTATCATACATCAAAATGAAGCTGGTCCTCTGTGGATCACATCCCTACTTCTCCACATAGGCGAGTCAAAAAGTAATGCCATTTTGTTTAGGAGAGGTATAATTACCAACACAGGAACATGTATCATACGTCAAAATGAAGCTGGTCCTCTGTGGATCACATCCCTACTTCTCCACATAGTTACCGTTTCTCTCAATAGCAATGTTCCGCCTTGGAATGAGAGCATGTATCCCTGCCCCGTAAAGTTCTGTTGACTGTTCTTTGAGCCACTTCTTTACTACAGATTTCTCTTCCTCGTAAGTGGAATGATGTTTGCCTCTCAGACCCTCTTTCATTGGGCCGAAGAGATGATAGTCTGAAGGCGCTAAATCTGGTGAGTATGAAGGATGATATAAAGTTGTCCACTCGAATGAGGTGATTTTCTCCCTTGTCCTGATACTTGTGTGTAGTCGAGCATTGTGATGCAGAAGGAAGACAATGTCAATTGACAAGTTGGGTCATACTGGTTGGATTCTAGCTCTGAGCCTCGTTAGGGTCTCAATGTAGGACATAGTTTTATATAAAAAAAACTTCACATGAAATAAAGAAAATGGCATTACCTTTTGACTCACCCTCGTATTTAATGAAAACATCGGAATGTCTAGAAAACACCAAATCATGTTTTGAACTGTAACTACATGAATGTTTTATTTGAGCTTTTATCCTATTCCGTATCATATTATATTATATTATATATATATTATATATTATATATATAAAATAGTTATTGACCCTTACAATAATCTTACTTTTTATGAAAGAGACTGGATTATTAAAAATAAATGTAAATAACTATATAATTTTTGAGCATTTAGTAGACTTTGTAATTTCGAGATAATCATATTGATAACTGTTCCGTATGAACATCAGTAAAAATCTTTTCCAGATTCCTCATATTTTTAAACCATCACAAATTTTATTATTTCCGTAGCTTTCTATCATATCTCTTCATGTTGCTTTATTCAAACCAACAGAATGACGTTAAACTCTATCTGATGGCGAGGTTCCAGTTTTTGAGGTTTGGGGAATGTGGAGCACCCCTACTAATCACCATTGCTCCCCGATCCACTCTGACCCGGAGTGGTAGTACCTGTTAGGGTCCCATCTATGGGTTAAATAGAAAAATGTATTTATAAAAAAATTGTATTATCCATTAAGAATTGATTTATTTCAAAACTTTATCGACATTAAATGACCCACTGAGGTTGATATGCCGTAAAACAAAACAAATTAAACAAACCAATCAAACCAACAGACTTATTTTTTTCTTATTACCAACAATTAATTAGATAATCATTCGTTATTTTTACCGATTGTTTCCCTTTCCCTGTTTTCTGACAAATGCTATTTTACTCTTACATTGCTTAAAATTCCATTGCCAACCCGTCCTTCGGGTCGAGGGTCCGGTGTGCTCCGGCCACTGGACCGGTGTGTTAAATTAATAGCGTCGATCCCAAGGGGCTATCCCCCCAGGCAATACCTGCCCCGTTGATTTAAAGGGACAGGGCTGGGTTTATTGTCCAGTGCCTGAGGGGGAATGCCGACGGGATCAAGGCATTTTTTGTGCCTACCACCCATGAGCTTCGGTTTGTGGGTGGGCCCACATAAAAATATCCTTGTGTCACACCCTCATAAGTGGGATGAGAGGCAAGTACCTTGCTTAAAATTCCATTGTTCTTCGCTAACACCGGTGATTTGAATCTGTTTGTCTTGTGTAAATACGTTGGGTGTCATCAAACATTCCAAACCCTAACCCTCTAATTTCCTCCTTTATTCTTTCGAATTCACCTACTACAACTCATTTTCTATTTTCCACTCTCATAACCACATTCTCTACTTTATCATTTTTATTTCTTTACCCTTTCTCGACCCAATTCAGTCTAACATACTCATTGTTTGTCCATTGTATGCCCATTCGTTTCAACTATTATAGTTTATCTTGGCCAATCATGTTAACATCATGGAAAACCTTTTTTACACGTGCATCCATTAAAGAGGAAAACAAATCTTAAAAAACAGCTGATTATGGTCCCTTGAACAAGAGTCGCTGATGGCTTTGTTCAGATGTTTTCATTACTTCGAAATTTTCCTCAGAAATAATTGAAATAAACTAGTGAAACGTAAAAAGTTAATAATATTTCAGAAAAAGGGAAAAAGAGTCATTAAAAGAAAAGTCAGTGCTTATGTTAAACTATCTAATATTTTAGGATGATATAATCGCGATTGTCTGCCCCTTCTGAGATGGACTTATATCCAAAAAGGTTATCTTCTCTTGTCACCGGGGATTTTGCCAGTAGGTGACACTACTAGCTGAGTGCTTAAACTCAGCCTGGGAAGCCCACTGGGGTGGGGATTTGCCCTTCAGCTATCATAAGTGACTCTCATATTATTCACGAACTTAATTCCAAAGGACTTTTCGTCCTATCTGTTTGTATCTTGTCATGTATGTCAAACTCTAGACAATAAAGTCTGTATTGTTATTATGTTGTACTTTGTTCGGATTCATTTATGTACATGTATGGACCTACATTGGAAGGTTACTCTGAGCCTTCTAACGTATTATAAGAACCACATAGTATCCAGATTTATTTACCCAAGTCACCACACACACACACACACACACACACACACACACACACACACACACATATATATATATATATATATATATATATATATATATATATATATATATATATATATATATATATATATATATATATATATATATATATATATATATATATATATATATATATATATATATATATATATATATATATATATATATATATATATATATATATATATATATATATATATATAGGGCCGGGTTAGCTCAGTCGGTAGAGCGTTCGGCTAGAACCACATGGTTCCTAGTTCGATTCCGGTCCTCGACAACTCAGCGTATGAGTAGCACACAGTGATCTGTACGGTAAAGTAAGGAGCTGATGGTAGGTGTAGCGCTCCACCTCAGATGCCAAAAACATCTCCTTGGTCTAGCGCTATTGAAAAGGGGATAGACTCCCTCGCTGATTGGCTGATACCGACTTTAGAGCCCCGACGACTTACTTATATATATATATATATATAGGACCCCTCCGCACGAGTAGGATGTAACATAAGGTCAATTTCTCAAGCGGAGTTTAACTCCGAGTTTTCCTTCTCCTAGACTGGTTACCTAGCCAAGGTTTAAGAGCCTAGTCTTTGCTGTTATTTACCCATAGCTGGAGGGAGGATTTGATTCATATCTTTCCCAAGGGTATTAGCGCCATGTGAAATGCAAACAGCTTCATCCAGGAATTGAACTCGGGTCGACGAATCAATTTCAAACGACTCTAACCATTACACGACGCGCCTATATATATAAAAGTGGTTTTCTATTGCTAAAAACTTTCGAGTTATCTACTATGTAGGCTAATTTCAATTTATATTCTTGAATCCCAAGAATCATTCGCTTTTGTCTGATATTAACCATTTCCCAGAACCGATCTGCCATCTCAGCCTCTTTAATATTTGCAATGTTGTCTCTCTCTCCTTTTCCTAGACGTGGCTTTGATAGATAATTTCAAAATCTGAAATGTAGTCAAGAATTATGTGTTATTGTTACACGAATCTTTATCCATTGGCACACAAATATTTATGAGGTGTCATAAAATAAAAGTGCACAAGAAAGAGTCAGGTTTATTCAGTCCCTAACAACGGAAAGTGACACAGTAAATAATTCTACAAGACATTCTCCTACTTCCCCGAATGTCCCAATCTTTTATCTGCAGATCATTAAAAGTGTTCTTGGCGTCAAGAGAAATCATATATGAATGATTCTGGAAAATAAGCAAGTATTGTTGTTAGGCGTGTAATAAAACAGCAGAAGTTGGGAGAATTGAAAAAGGGAATGGCGATATCTTAAAATTAAATTATACATCTGAAATATTCACACAGTCATGAATGACGAGTCAATAAAGTTGGAGGAAACGTGGTGTAATGGTTACAGTCGGTGCAAATAAACTCGTCGACCCGAATTCAAATCCTGGACGAAACTGTTTGCATTTCACATAGCACTAATACCCTTGGGAACGATATGCATCCAACTACTCTCTCTCCAACTATGCGTAAATAGTAGGACAGAGTGGGCTGTTTAACCTTGGCTAAGTAACCAGTCTAGGAGAAGGAAAACTTTGAATTCATACCTGGTAAACTCCGCTTACGAAATTGACTTTGTGTCACATCCTACTCGTGCGGAGGGGTTGCTAAATATATAAACTCTCAAATATATAGACGCTCATATATAAATATATAGATACAAACATACTCAGGTGTATAAAATTATATACCTGATTAATACTACCTGTTCACGTACATCCATAGAGAGTACCAGCGTATATAAACATATCCATATTTACACACAGAGATGTGTATAAAACAGTATATATTAATTGGTAGACATTCATATACTCTAGTTCAACTTGAGTAGATTATATCAATTTTATTGAATGACCCAGGGATTGAACCTACGACCAACAGGTAAACTACATCTTATTTTATTATAATGGAGATTGTATGTTTTTCTGTCTGTAACCGAAACTATATTACTACTCAAGTCACAATTCCCTTTGTTATTTACATCACATTCTCAATGATTTTATTTTTATTTAAACCTCAATTATTAATAAAATTGTTTTACATCGTTAAGACTGTTGACCATATCTACATACTAATAACATGCAATTGTATTTATATATACAACAAAATAGCGGTTTACAGTGTGAATGGGAAGGCTAATTTGCATATTGATATTAGAAATTAAATTTTAATAAATATATGCTTAGTATTATTGATTTCTAATTGTTTGGTTTTATCTTATTGAATATAAGCAAAAATCTCGGGGATAAATATTAAAAGAAATCCATTAACAAGAAGAAATGACTAATATTATTCTTTACTTCCTATTTTAACTAAATAGTTGAATTAGGAATATTTATCAATGAATGATGGGAGTAAGGGAAAATGATGGAAGAGTTAGTTTCAAAGTTGTTCTATTTTTCAATCATACCCCCTCTGTTCCAATTCATTTTATCTGCATTCTTATTCAGTTTCATTAGCCTTTCTAATTTAATATGATATTTTATTATATTAAAACTTAAATAATTGCACCAGGAGGGTGCATATATTTTCTAGCACAAGTAAAAAACACGTATAATCACGTAGAACAATTGATTATTTGAATTTTCTTGTCTCAAATCTGATATTTTTTATCAAATCAAATACTTCCATCTGTTATTCTAGTTCTTTCGTTGGGGCTTAACTACGCTGACTGTATGCTCAGCAAAGGGCATAAGATCCCCTTAAAAGGCGATCTGGACATGACACTAAACTGCATCTGATGGTGAGACTCTAGTTCTGAAGTTCTGAGGAATGTAGAGTATCCCTTTATTGATATTACTCCCGGGTCAACTCTGATCCAGAGTCGTAGTATCTGTTAGGGTCCCATCCATGGGGGGGGGGGAGAAGTCTCGTAGCGTAATGGCTAACGTTCTTGACTGTAACATCGTAGTACTAGTAAGACAACTGTTCTTCAACAGGGATGGCTTTGGCATTAAATAACCCACAAAGGTTATGCCATTAAACAAAGAAACCAAACCAAACACATTTATGGGTTAAATACATCTGTTTTAAAATTATTCGTATTCGATAGGACCGTGCTTTCCTCACTCCCAAAAAAGTCTTAAGAAAAAACTACACAAAAATGTAACTTTGAACGTACAATGAACAATGAACGCAATTCCCTTACCTCTAGACATGAAATAATCCCAGACAATTTGGCATGCCGTTAAAATAAATCAATCCAATCTAACCCCTGTTATTAAATTTCATACTAAGTCTACTGGGAGGTATGCTTGTATATTCCTGTAATTAACTGATTCACTCATGTTATTCTGTCTAATATTCTGTATTAATTCAACATAGGTTAGCACTACACTTTTTTCCTTTGTACATGATCAGTATTGGCTTAAC
Source organism: Doryteuthis pealeii (assembly GCA_023376005.1). NCBI lineage: Eukaryota > Metazoa > Mollusca > Cephalopoda > Myopsida > Loliginidae > Doryteuthis > Doryteuthis pealeii. Next base: position 123,504,190 of record CM042144.1, on the reverse strand, counting down.
GGTCTCCGTTGTAGGATATAGACACGGCGACACGAATTCAAATCCTGTATATGGCTGGTTCATTTCACATAGCGCCAACACCTTTGGGAAAGGTATGCATCAAAGCATTCTCCCTCCAGCTATGTGTTACCTAACACAGATTAAAGAGTCCCACCTACTATTTAAAGGGATAATTTTTGGATGCACACTTTTCACAAATTTATTAGAGCAACAGCCTCGTCTATGATTATTTTAGAGGTGCATGATGTAATGGTTACCGTCGTGGGAAATAGACGATGAGATGAGTAAAAATCCTGGACGAGGCTGTTTGCATTTCACATAGCGCTAATGCCATTGGGAAAGGTGCAAATCCAACTATTCTCCATCCAGCTATTGGACAGACTGTGTACTTTAATTTTGGTATGGCAACCGGTTTAGGAGAAGGAAAACTGAATTCAAGCCTTGGGAGACTACATTGAGAGCTAATCCTCTTCCTCCTCCTATTTGAAGGGTCACCGAGTCCTATTTTATACAACGATAACCATTACACTAAGCATCTCCATGTGTTCCTATAAAACTGAACACCATATAGTAGATTTTAATTACGAAAGAGTAGATGCGGTTTAAAATTTCAAAATTCTATTACCTGATTGGTCTACGTGACAATCACCTCGTGGATGTAAGCGTTGGTTAAGTGATGTCTGGTAGTCATCAGTTCAGTCAGTCAGTGAAATTCATATTTTCTGGTTGAGTGAAACGTGTAAAAACAGCAACAATGATGAATTAATTCTAATATTATAATATACCGGGGCCTTATTCTCTTTTAATGTCTGCTTCAATCGGTTTTCTGTTTTATCTTCCATCGAGTTTCTCCGTTATTCGTATCTGGTTGTCCTGTCTTCTGGGACAGTAGAAGTGGGTAAAACCCACATCCCTTACTGGCAAAACCTTTTGGTCATTATGCTTAAGAACGGGATAGATGCAAACCCACCCGGTTTCGACCGGAGGTCCGGTGAGCTTCGGCCGCTGGACCGGTTATGTTATAATAATAGCGTCGATCCCAGGGGACTATCCACCCAGGCAACACCTGCCCCTTTGATTTAAAGGGGCAGGGCAGGGTTTATTGCCCAGTGCCTGAGGCGCCCCCTTGAGGGGGAATGCCGACGGGATCGACGCAATTTTTCACCTGCCACCCATGAGCTTCGGTTTGTGGGTGGTCCCACGTTAATAGGGCCTTGTGCCTAACCCGTACAAGTGGGGTACGCGGTAAATACAATGATGCTTAAGAACGGAATGGAATACCCCTCTTTAGCGTTTAATTGGGCTCGATATGCGGTCTGAGAGGACCCCTCTGATCAATCGGCTTGTCACGCCAAGCTCTAGAACCTATATGATTGTACCGACCGTATTTCTCATGACATACCCCAACCCCTTTTTATAATATATATGCTAGAAGGCGGTGGCGGTGTCCTGGGTATGACGTTAAACTGCATCTAGTGGTCAGGTTCCAGTTCTGGGGCTCTGGAGAATGGGAAGTAACCCTTCTTTGCCATTACTACCAGGTCCACTCTGACGGGGAGTGGTAATACCTGTTAGGGTCCAATCTAAGGGTTGAATAGGTGTCTATTTCCGTGATGAGATTTGTGCTACAGTCTAGTTTTAAAAATGTGTTTAAAAATGAGTATAAATTTCTTTTTAACTACCCAACAATAATGAATAAAACAAAAATGTCTTCGGCATAAAAATAATCCAAGGATTAACATGCCCTAAAAACCAACCAACCAACCAACCATCCAAAAAATTGTATCGGGGGTTTTGTCTCTCTTTCTGGCTGGGGGGTATTTTTCGTATCGAATCGGGCGTCTCTCTCTCTCTCTCTCTCTCTCTCTCTCTCTCTCCCCCTCTCTCTCTCTCTCTCTATCTATCTATCTATCTCTCCTCTCTCTCTCAACTCATAGGACAGCACACAATTGTATCCCTCCGAATGCCTTATTTTTAGTTTCCATCTTTTCTACACTATAAGCTTCTATACATTAGCGTCAATTAGTCACTTTACATTCTGTAGCGAGATCGAACGGCAAAACTCACAAACCTGTGATGAGCCAACAACGGTCCGTCGGTCGAAGAGACAGCGAGTGGCATGTTGTGTGTGTTGGCAGAAGCAGAGAAGGTGAAATGTGACGATTTCGAGGCGGGCACGAGACGAGTCCTTGAGGCCGCGATTTGTAGGTTGCGAGTCTCGTGGCTGGCGAAACGAGAGTTGTGACGTGTGAAAATTTCGGCCAGACCTAGTATAAAAGGAGACATTTGAACAGAGCGAGGGACGGTGGCGGAGAGTGAACACAACAGGATTAGTTTGTCAGAATTCATCTTCTCAAAGTTGCCAAAAGTAAATTTGCGTGTGATACGTGTTTCTTGTAGAATAGAGAGGTGAAGCTTGCGCGTTGGCATCAGATCAAAAGGCCAAGTGTTACGTTGTTTTTGTGGCAGAAACACATTCAATAGGAATGATATTATTCCATACAGTTTTAAGGGTTATTTCAGTTTTTCCTTATTATTAATTAAATCGCATCTTAATAATACTTCAGTGTTTTTAATGAGATTTAAATCGGAGGAATTGGTTGGTCAGTCCATCTAGTTATGATCGTCCAAACATTTGTAAGTGTCTCTAGCAGTATACGACGGAGCAGTATATTGGGAAAGTAATTCTTCGTTTCCAAAATGGTTTATGTAGTTGGTACCATGATGAGATCCAAAACCTACCTATTCACAAGACAGTTACATCAAACATGCACAGGAATCCTATATAATATGCACTCATTCTCTACAAAACAAGACATCTTGGCTCAATATAACGCTGTAATTCAAACTTATCTTCTCTATAACTGCTCTGTCAGCTAGGGGAGTAGAATACGCTCACTGCACCTCTACAGAGAAGTAAGCCCCTCCCAAATTGGGTCACCTGTTGGCCGAAGGTAGTGACCCGTAATACCCGAGGTCAGGATCTTGGTGGCTGAGCAGTACTAATCGGTTCTATGACATGTAACACTCCACTTCGGCTCTTACTTGGAATAGACGGGAGGTCGGAGAGGCCCAATATGATAATCGGTTGGTCATGTCAAGCCTTAGCACCTATATGATTATTCCGACCGTATTCTTCAAATCGCTCTTATAGCAAACACTCAACCCTTTTTACTATATGGGTGTTAGAAGGCAATGGCTGAGGGTCAACCATCAGTTTATTAATTGTATCAATGAATTAATACATATGAAGTTAATGAAAATTATTTCTACCAGTTTATAAAAACAAAACCAACACAACCTACAAACTATTTGTCATATATACAAAAAAAAAAGAAGAAAAAAAAAGAGGGTTGGTATTAAATAACCCACAATGGTTGATATGCAGATAAACAAAATAACCAATCAACTGACCCCATGAAACCTTGTTTTCAAAAAATGATACTTTGGACAATTATGCGATAGTTTAATTCCCTATCACTTTTGCTCAACACAAATTTCGCCACTTCTGAGTTGATGATATCTATTAGGGGACACACGTGCATATGGTCAAATAGGACCTTTTGGAGGTCACAGGAGGGCACCTATAAAAGCAAGGATCTCAAAGGGTCTTCCTCTCTTTCGCCATTCCATGCAGTGGCACCTCTCAGATATAACTAAGTAAGGCATCCGCTTCGAATCGCTACAAGCACAAAAAGGCAAAGATCAAGACAGTGTCTTCTCACAACAAGCCAGAGGGGCTGAGAGGTACAACCTAGCGACTACTATAATTCTTTCGGGTCACCAGGATCAAGTTACTAGGAGTTTCGAACTGCTAAATCCAAGCAGGCATATTATTTGCAACTATAATCCTTCCTGACCGAAATCCAACCTAACTTAACTAAACCTTGGACAGTGAACTGTGAATTACTACCATTCTTGTTTCATACCTGTCTGTAATTATTGTACATTATTATGTTTTTTGTACATTAAATTCTTTTTGTTGTAGCAAAAGGTTGTTGTTCCTCTCTTCAGATGATGTCATCGGTTCTCTCATCGTTAATTCTATTTGTGCTTATTCCTCTACAAACCTTAGGGGTATAAAATCTGCATTTAATTTCTATAGAGTGCGATTAAGTAATGGCTTTGTAAAATAGCGCCCAAAGAGGAAAACCGAATATCTGCAAAAGCCTGATTATGTTAATTGGGCTGACGTGAAATCTTCATTAGCGAATGAAGCGTAGGCGAGTTGCTGAATCGAGGCTAAGTAGTTTTTCTTCCAAAATGTCCTATCATCTCAGTCCGATAATATCTTCTTTTGAAGAGCATTTTTTTTTTCTTTAGCTGATGCCGATGGTTATATTTTGTATTGTCTTCAAGATCTTTTTGGAAGTCCCCTGGAAGTATTAGACCATCATTTTGTATCAAATCAACATTGGCTCAGTGATAAACAGTCCTTTTCACATCTTTAAAAATATTTGGTAACATGGCATCTATTCAAGGTCAGACTATTTTCAATTTAAAAAAAAAGCTTTACAGCAATATACACACGAACATAATTAAATCTAATGTGTTCTTATTTTATAGTTTTGAAAGTGTCACACCATTTCTGTATTTAATCTAAATTAAGAATTTTCTATTTTTAAAATATTTCTCACGGTTCTAGGACAACTGCCCGATTGACAAGATGCCAAATACCAAGTGCCCGATGGACAGCTGCCTAACTCACAAATAACCGATGGAGAATTGTTTGATGAGGACAACTGTCCGACAGAAAAATGCCCGATGTTAATATGTATGTACAGAAGAGAATTTAGATATTTGTTGCTCTCATATGAAAAGGAAAGTATCATTTATTCATTTAAAGAATATTAAAAAGACAAACTTTGCTAATTTGTGACATTTTTATTTTTTAGGTTTCTTCATTTCGGTTTGATATCACTTCCTTCTTTTTACATTGTCTTCGGTTAGTTCATTGTATAATTAATAAATAAAGTAATCTTATTTTTCACTTAGTGGCACGCCTCTTTCATTGTTACAATTTTCAGTGCTCCGTTTTATTTATTCGTCCATTGTTCACTGTATATACATATTAACATCGGGAATTTTTCCGTTGGGCATTGTCCTCAACGGGCAGTTCTGCATCGGGCAGTTCTCCGTCGGGTACTTGGCCGGATACCATTCTCCCACTTATTATTCTAATTTTCGGTGTGTGACCATTTTATTGAAACGCTAATTAAAAATACCAAGTAATCTGCTAACAGATTTTAATAATCTGAATGTCATAGGATATTACAATATTCTATTTCGTTTAATGATTTCCCATTTTAGCAAAAAAACAAAAACAAAACAAAAACAAAAAGCAACACCCCCCCCAAAAAAAAAAAACACCCTCCGGGTGTAAAAATGAATTTTTGAAAAGTATTGCCTGGGGAGAAAGTTAAAAATACGATGTCAGAGAGTTTGTACGATAAGTAAGTAAAATAATTGAAATTTATTAAAGAATTAAAAAATAAAACAATTTGAAATTGAAACTTAGTTCTGATTACTCTAAATATATATTAGGATAAAACAAACTATATATAAATATATAATGTATTTATTGAAAGTTGTTTTAAAGAAGCAATGAGGTTGCTTGCTCCAATTTTGAGTGTATTTCTTCTGTGTCATGACGATTTTGGGGAATGTGACGTAGACAGTGACGTGTTTCAGGTTACAGACAAATAGAGACCTAATCTCCATTATTAATAGATTTAATAATTTCCCTACATTTTCCAAATTTGTATATATCTTCTGTCAAATGCTCATTCTCTATTCTATCAATGCAATCAAGATTTGTCAATATGGAATCATTAAGATTTTCTTTAAAAAATGATATTGATTAGAAATTCGACTCATTCATTTAATGGATCTATTATCATTAGGAAAGTCAAAAGTCTCTGCAAGAATACAGTTCATAATTCTAACAATAAACTCAATTAAACATTTTTACCGATTTGATAACTTTATTTTTAGTGACTAATTTGTAATTTAATTGCAAAAACAAATTCTGCTGATGCGTCTGTGTCGATGATAGAAATTTCCTCGTATCAAAGAAATCGCATCAATTGATCCTTCTATGATTTTTAATTATTATTTAGGTATTATCATTAATTTGTAAAAGCTATTCTATTGTTTTAATGTTTTCGATTCATGAATGAAAATTGATTTCATTTGAAAATGATTTTTTTTTCTCGATCGATCACCAATCTGCAAATGAAAGAGAAAACGAACGTAAAGTTTTACAAGCGGAAACTCTACACAATGATTATGGATGTCTTGTTACAAACAACAACATCTCATGCAGAAATGATGCACGAATAAGATTCAGTAAAAATGGTATTTCTAAACAATGTACAGGGTGGTCCGAAAGTCTTGTCACCCAAACGAAAACGTAGTCTATTAATAATGGAGATTCGGTCTCTTTTTGTATGTAACCAGAACTACGTCACTGCTTACATCACACTTACGTTTTCTAAAAATTCTATGAAGAATCATTTAAGAGTCAGATTTTCATGAAATTTTCTTATACTTATTCAGTTTTGGATGAATTTGTGTTTAAAATAGTTTTTTTTATGCTAGGGGAAATATTCATTATTAGGTCGACCACCTATTGCATTTTATGAACTCAGAACAAAATATATTTTACTCGAACAATTTTAAAGATTTTCTATGAAGATTTTTCCCAGAGCCTTAATTACAATTGGTACGACCTTACCTTCACGTCCCACAGTTTTTTTCAGCTCTTTAACCATGTCCAAATATTTATCTATCTTCTCGTTTTCTTTCCTCTTCACTGTGATCTGCCGAAAAGGCAAAATCCACGAGATGACAAGTATTCTTCTTGTTAATTGATACTAGGTCTGGTCTCCTAGCTGGGATTCGGTGATCCGTCTGTATGTCCATGTCCCAAAGAATTTCATGTGTTTCACTCTCTAGGACACATTCTAGTTTGTGCATATACAGTATTCTTATACTTTATGTAGTAGCATGATGAAAATCGAAATTCTTGCACAATTCCCAGTGAATCACGTTTCCTACTCAGTCATGCCTAGTCTTGTACTCTAGTTGTGCTAGTTTTCTGCATTCGGTTTTAATAACTGTTTTGTCTTTGTCTCCATACATTCTACATTCTATCCTGTTGCGTCTTATCAATTTTTGCTTTGATATAATTTGTTTTTGTGGCATTGTCTTGTGCTTCAATTATGAGAGATTCAGTCTCTCTCTTGAGGTTTCCCCTTCTTAGTCATATCCAGGTCTTCGCCTGTGCGATTTTTGTTGTATTTCTGCTTGTCCATATGTTGCAGTTGTTTTTTCTGGCTGTCGCAATTAGTCTTTCTTTACTTTTATTAGTGTATTCATGGCGTGCTCAAATTGTCGCAACTACACAATCTGCAATGTTGTTGAGACCCCTGTCTCTTTCTTTTCTTGGCACATATAGTCGGTCTATGTCGTCTTTCGGGTGTAGTGCCTTGTGTATTGTCAAAATTTTCTTTGTCTTTTGGTCCATCCGTCGGGGTTCTTCTCTTATCCATTTTAAGAAAGATCCAGAGTATCTTACAAGAGGAACAGACCAGATGTCTATTACCGTGATGAGATTTCTGCTACAGATCTTGGTTTCTAGAAGTTTTCTTCTTCTGAAATATTCTTTTCTTACTTTTTCTTTCATTTCTGTTGGTTTGATGGTGTCCACTTCCAATATTCTTTTCTTACTTTTTCTTTCATTTCTGTTTGTTTGATGGTGTCCACTTCCAATATTCTTTTCTTACTTTTTCTTCATTTCTGATTGTTTGATGGTGTCCACTTCCAATATTCTTTTCTTACTTTTTCGTTCATTTCTGTTTGTTTGATGGTGTCCACTTCCAATATTCTTTTCTTACTTTCTTTCATTTCTGTTTGTTTGATGGTGTCCACTTCCAATATTCTTTTCTTACTTTTTCGTTCATTTCTGTTTGTTTGATGGTGTCCACTTCCAATATTCTTTTCTTACTTTTTCGTTCATTTCTGTTTTGTTGATGGTGTCCACTTCCAATATTCTTTTCTTACTTTTTCTTTCATTTCTGTTGGTTTGATGGTGTCCACTTCAAATATTCTTTTTCTTACTTTTTCGTTCATTTCTGTTTGTTTGATGGTGTCCACTTCCAATATTCTTTTCTTACTTTTTCTTCATTTCTGTTTGTTTGATGGTGTCCACTTCCAATATTCTTTTCTTACTTTTTCTTTCATTTCTGTTGGTTTGATGGTGTCCACTTCCAATATTCTTTTCTTACTTTTTCTCATTTCTGTTGGTTTGATGGTGTCCACTTCCAATATTCTTTTCTTATTTTTTCTTCATTTCTGTTTGTTTGATGGTGTCCACTTCCAATATTCTTTTCTTACATTTTCTTTCATTTCTGTTTGTTTGATGGTGTCCACTTCCAATATTCTTTTCTTACATTTTCTTTCATTTCTGTTTGTTTGATGGTGTCCACTTCAAATATTCTTTTCTTACTTTTTCGTTCATTTCTGTTTGTTTGATGGTGTCCACTTCCAATATTCTTTTCTTACTTTTTCGTTCATTTCTGTTTGTTTGATGGTGTCCACTTCCAATATTCTTTTTCTTACTTTTTCTTTCATTTCTGTTGGTTTGATGGTGTCCACTTCCAATATTCTTTTCTTACTTTTTCTTTCATTTCTGTTGTTTGATGGTGTCCACTTCCAATATTCTTTCTACTTTTTCTTTCATTTCTGTTGGTTTGTGGTCCACTTCCAATATTCTTTCTTACTTTTTCTTTCATCTGTTTGTTTGATGGTGTCCACTTCCAATATTCTTTTCTACATTTTCTTTCATTTCTGTTTGTTTGATGGTGTCCACTTCAAATATTCTTTTCTTACTTTTTCTTTCATTTCTGTTGGTTTGATGGTGTCCACTTCCAATATTCTTTTCTTACTTTTTCGTTCATTTCTGTTTGTTTGATGGTGTCCACTTCCAATATTCTTTTCTTACTTTTTCTTTCATTTCTGTTTGTTTGATGGTGTCCACTTCTAATATTCCCAAGTATTTGTAGTTCTCCTTTTCTCGATTTTGTAGTTCTATTCAGTTCACTGTTTCCCTGTTTCATTTTTTCATCCCGAGTATGTCACACTTGTTGATGCCGAATTCCATTCCTATATTATTGCCTGTAGATTCTTCAGGTCTGTATAAGGGTTTCCGGTTCTTTTTCATTTTTGACAAAAATCTTCATGTCATCCATTTACTTAAGTTGATTTATTTTTTCCTCCGATTTTGTAAATTTGTATCCCCCTGTACATTTTCTAAATATATGGTTAAGTAACCTCATTGCTATGAAAAATAGCAGTGGTAATAAGGATATTTGAATTTTCACCTCTGTTAAGGTCTGTCGTTCTGCTGTCAATTCTACTTTTCAATTTTCCATGGCTTAATGGATGAATTTTATCATTTTGTCGGATATTTTGTACATCTTCAAACATTCCATTATCCAAGTGTGTGGAACCATGCCGTAAGCCTTTCTGTAGTCAATCCATGCCATAGCTAAATTTTCGTCTTGTTTTAACTTCTTTAAGGATGGTCTGATTTCTATATATAGCGTCATTTGTTCCTCTTTTTCTTGTGGCATCCTTTCTGTTCTTCTGGAAATAGTTCGCTACAATCTGGTAAGTAGTAGATTTCTTCTTTTATCTGTGCGTTCAGGATTTTCCACCTCATAGGTAGATAAGTTATTGGCCTATAGTTGCTGAGGATGGTTCCTTTTTGGGGTCTTTTTAGATAAGGGTAGTTTTTCCTTCGGTCATCCATTCGGGTATATTTGATTTTTGTAGGCATTTACACAGATATCGGGCCAGTTTTTCGTGGTTGAAGGTGAATTTCTTAAAACCAATATCCATGAATAACATCGTGACTCAGTGTTTTCCAGCTTGATATTTTCTTCAGTGTTTCTCTTGGCGAGTCCAGGTGTATATTTGCCTCGTTCCTTCGAGTCATTACAATTCTTTTTTTTATCCAATGTATTCATTTAGCCTTTTTGTTATGGTCTTTCTTTTCCCATATATTGCACTAAAAGTTTTGTTTCCTTTGCATTCGTGTATTTATTTGTCTTATTACTTTGTCCATTGACTTGTTGGTAGAATTTCCTTTCGTTAGTTTGGAAGGTTTTATTTTGTTTGAATTTCTTGGTTCTGTATCGGTATCTTTTGAGTCTACCTTCTTTCGCCAGTATTTTCGGTTGATTTCTTCCAGCTGTATAGTCAATGGGATGCCAATTTTATCGCTGACTAGATTAAGTCGTTTAATTCGGTTATGTTGTCTGTTGGGATGTTTTGTAATATTTCATTTACCTTCTCAGTTTCTACATTGACTTTTTTCCAGTCCAGCTTTCTTAGGGATGGCAATGTATTCTTCCTTTCGGCCATAATTTGTTTTATTAATTCTAAATCGTATTTTCCTCTTGTGTTATGATTGAAGTTGTGATATCTTGTTCTGTGATGTTTTGGTTGTCAGCGGGTTCTATTTTATCTATTATAGAGTGTATCTCTTGGGTATATTCCCCTTAATTTTATTGTCCACATATTTCTAATATCTCGAGTTCAAAGAAGACTTTTCTTTTTAATATCACTCTTCCTAGATCTGCTAGTCTGGTTGGTTGTACTGAAATTATCAGTGCCATTACAAATTTGTATCATTATTTTTCTATAGCCTATTTATGCTGGGTTGTTTTAAAAGTAACATCGGAACCCTTGTACGTTGTTCTTTCTACTCCACATGTTTCTTTGCTGTCTCTCGGCTGCGATGTTGCTGGCATCGTTACATGTTTACCTGAAAGGGCCATTTTGGGCAACAACAGCTTACATACGAAAAAAGGCGACCAGATTCCTCATGTTGACTATAAAGGAGGTATTGGTCGTACTTTCCCTGATTTATTTCCGGGACATTTCCATCTTGGGTTGCGTACCTGAAAGTGAAAATTGAGCCAACATTCGCAGGATGCCAACCAGGTCCCCCATGTTTGCCGAGCCTGACACACAGATCTGAAGTCTGTGTCCTCAATCTATATGTTTTATATTTGACATTTTTATGGGGTGGAATAGTGTGGTTATACCGGACCCACGGATTGTTTAAAATCTGTGACCCTGTCATAGATGAGACCTCTAAAGAAGGTACAAAAACAAAGAAAAGGAATTATATATATTATATATATATATATATATATTATATATATAGGTGTATATCAAATAGTTTATTAATCATGTATATACATATGTGTATTAAAACTAAAATTAATGAAAGTTAAAATAACTAGCAAATATATGCACCCTCCGGGTGCAAGTATTTAAGTTTTAATATAATAAAATATCATATTAAATTAGAAAGGCTAATGAAACTGAATAAGAATGCAGATAAAGAGATTTGAAACAGAGGGGGTATGATTGAAAAATAGAACAGCTTTGAAACTAACTCTTCCATCATTTTCCCTTACTCCTGTCTTTCATTGGCAAATTTTCCTAATTTAACTATTTAGTTAAAATAGGAAGTAAAGAATAATATTACAGTTATTTCTTCTTGTTAATGGATTTCTTTTAAGATTTATCCCCGAGATTTTTGCTCATATTCATTAAAATCATGGAGAATGTGATGTAAATAACAAAGGGAATTGTGACTTGAATAGTAATATAGTTTCGGTTACAGACAAACAAACACACAATCTCCATTATAATAAGATTTTAGGTACTGATTACAAATATGAAGTTTTTTTTTCCTGAATGCTCTCATCTTTTGCTGTCAAGGTATTTCAAAGTATCAAAATTTCATCTTTTGTCATTGTCATCGTCGTTTATCAAAAGAACCATATGATTAAATTCTTATTAAATTAGCTATTGAATAAAATAAGAAATAAGAAAATAAAATAATAAAATCGCTAAATATTGTGCCAAAATATTAACACCTCTCTAACAAACGAAATAAAATGATGAAAGTAAACTCGGTGGGGGGCACAGTCAAGTCCGACGAATATGTTCTCCCAACTGACAAAATCCTTAGTCTGCTACAATCTCTCACAAAAGTACGACTCTCTTCTTAACAGCAAAACTCCTACTATCGTTCTCTCTCGGTCTGGGAGGACAGACTCTTAAATACACAGTTAATATGTACATCCGGGCTTCTTACTCTGGTCTGGCATTGCCCGTTTAGAACATCAATATTCACCAGAATTTTGAGTACGCGTCAATAGTTTACATTCAGGTTACTGCCAACAGCATTTCAGCGACAAGGAGGTAGCGAGTTCAAATATCCGTGGCCACTCGCCACACTCCTCCCCCTCGCTTTGTTCGTAGGGGTTGGGAATCTGCTCGTCCAATTTCAATTTTGCTACTATTGGATTGCACTTTCAGACTTCTGGTGATTTGAACAATAAAATAAACAATACATACATAAGAAATAAATCTTCAGTCAGTCTAGACATAAACTCATTATATACTAAAAACAAATGGAACAATCATAGAATTTTATCTTAAAGATCTTTGAATTTGTAGCCCCAATTTTTAAAATATTCAAAGCATCTTACAATACCGACAGCCTTTATTGGTTTTCCGTCTCATGATGAGAATTCCATATGATGATGCAGCCTTCTCGGATAATCCTTTGTTCTAGTCACAAATTTCCAGCAACAAAGTATTAATTTAATTGCGTAATATTTCAATTAACTGGTTAGATGTCCTATTAATACACTGAATGAGAATAGGGTTTCCTTGAAATTCGTGTGTACAAGATCTCAATAGCGAATCATTAATTCAATGATATTAATTTGAAATTATATGGTTATATGACAACGTCAAATTAGTCTGGAAAGTTGGGAGACCGTTCGACATAGTTCTATTTTTTAAATTAGTAACCACACCCCCTCTGATACAAAGTCAGATGCGAGGAACTCCCCACTCTTGATTCTTGCTATCTCAGTACAATATAAGTATAAGATTTATGTCGTTATCAACTCAACCGGGAAATTTTATTGAAATGTCTCAACATTGTTTTCTAACGTAATTATATTAATCTATTCTCACATCGTGGGACCGTACCCAATTTTTTTGGCAACGTCTCAGCTGTCACTAGACTATTCTAGTGTCATACACACTTTGTCAGAAGTGTGTAGCAAATTACACACACACACACACACACACACACACACACACAAACACACACACACACACACACACATATAATATATATATAATATATATATATATATATATACACTACCGTATCATTTTCGAGACCAGTAGTACGATTCTATACTTGTAAAAACCATATTATGGAATCCGTTAGCAGTAGCTAAGTATTAACATCATTTGTTATAGATACACCCTTTTTATATGTAATATAAAAATGTTCGTATCTAATAATCAAATATGTTTTTTTTTTCAGAAACGAAATATATTAGTGATGAAAAGCTAGATCAAAGAATACTTCGCTATATTTTATTTAACTGATTTCGTTTGGTTTCTTTGTTTAATGGCATATCAACCTTCGTGTTTCATTGAATATCAAAGCCACCCTTGTAGAAGAACAGTAGTGGTACTATTTAACCCGTAACTTGAGTAGATGAGAAGGTTCATACCTTTCTTAAGGTTATTAGTCCAAAATTGAACGTAATAGCGCGACTGGAGTTCAAACTCGTTTATCTAACTGTGATTCGCTTTGATATTAAATGGATTGCAAGAATATTTGTAAAATATTTGGCGGTTCTGCCTGCAGACTCATAGTCAGAAAGAAAAATTCATCTCTAGTAAGAAATATGCAACAAATAGCGAAGTAAACTCTAAGGTGAGAGAGAGAGAGAGATAGAGAGAGAGAGAGAGAGAGAGAGAGAGAGAGAGAGAGAGAGAGAGAGAGAGAGAGAGAGAGAGAGAGAGAGAGAGATCCTAATTCTGCTAGTTTTTTTCCATTTGCATGTTACGCTCATCCATATACAATCCTCGCAGCCATCTCTCTCGACCAAGAGCGATATATATATATATGTATATATATATATATATATATATATATATATATTATATATATATATAGAGAGAGAGAGAGAGAGAGAGAGAGGGAGAGATAGAGAGATAGATACATAGAGAGAGATAGATAGATAGGGAGAGAAGATAGATAAATAGAGAGAGAGAGATAGAGAGATTGATAAATAGAGAGAGAGAGAGAGGGGGGAAGAGATAGATAGATAGGGATATATATATATATATATATAGAGAGATAGATAGATAGGGAGATAGATAGAGATAGATAGATAGATAAATAGATAGGGAGAGATAGTTAGAGAGAGAGAGAGAGAGGATAGATAGATAGATAGATAGATAGATAGATAGATAGAGAGAGAGAGAGAGAGAGAGAGAGAGAGAGAGAGAGGGAGAGTTGCTGATTCAAGAGACTAAGTTGAAAAAAAGAATTGTAGAGGTGACAAGTAGATCAAATCTATATCGTAATTCTGCTAGTGTTTTGTCCATTTGCATGTTACGCTCATCCATATACCCTTCCCGCAGCTATGGGATATATTCTTCCATCCCTGTTGACCAAGTGCGTTATTCTATGCCTCTTCCCCATAGCCAAATGAGATATTCTTCCACCTTCTCCTTCAACCAATCGGGGTATTTTTTACATAGATGCAGCCTCTTCACTGTATCCAATTCTGATGGAATTGCCCTGTGCTAAGTTTATCTAAGTAGCACAGTAAATACAAATTATTGTATATTAATTTGCTGAAGATATGATCAGCTCTGTAGATTTGATGATCTCTGACGTTCTGATTAGCTGTCGAAGCGTGAAAAGGATAAAGAAAAACGAACCCCGAAGATTCTGCAGCGCCAACAATACCGTTATTCACAAAATACAATATGTCACTATATATAGATCTTGTAGTTTCATTTATTTATTTATTTGTAGTCACCAATACATTTAAAAGTCCGTTTTACCAATGGTTTCGGAACATCACTTTTAGGTGATTATCCATCATCAGAAACGTTGACTTTTGAAAAAATTGGATAGTTTTTTTTAACCCGTGCCTCGTGTGTACGTGATCCGTTATTCGTTCTTGCTTTTGCTTTCTTCATTCACCGGCGTTCCTATTTGTCGTCAGTGAGTCCCGTGTTTTTATGATGATTTAACATTTTTCCGTTTTTATTTTATTTTTTATTTTAATTTTATTTTGTGTGCGTTTATTTATATGTGAATTCCTAATTATGGCGGTCTGAGGTTTTGGTTAGTCCAATTCCATATCATAATTTTTTTTCGGTGTGGGCATGCTCTAAAAATTTCCGTTTTATTATTTAGAAAATCGTGTTCCGTGATCTTGTAGTTTCGATAGAATTAGATATTAACAAATGATATGTGTATTAAGTGTTATTTAGATCGTTATTGTATATTTTTGTAGGTTCGCCAAATCTTGAGCCAAAACATTAACCCCACTTTTAGGATGTGACACAAGGTCACGAGTAGGGGGCATCCTGTGGGGACTAATCTTCACTAGTTAGTAGTAATGGATCTGCAAGACTATCTTGCTTACCATTACACCACGATGGGATTCCCTATTATTTATTTTTGTATTATTCATTGCAAATACGACAATTGGATTTTTTTATGTAATAAAATTACAAATCGTCATTTCTTGCTTAAATAGCTTTTGATTTTGTTCGTTCCGTATGCCTATTATAGATTTTAATTTATTCTTGTGGTGTGAAAAAAAAGGTGTTATTTTCCGTAGACTTTGAATTATAGAACGTAATCGTAGCAAATCAGAAAAATATTAAGGAGGACAGTTGGTGTTTTGAATGTAAATTCGATAGTGAGTTCAGTTTTATTTAATTTTGTAATGAAATCTGGTTGTTTAGTTTATTGGTTATACATCAGAGGTATTTCAAGTTTTGGAGTATGATGTTTCGAAATGGGGAGGTTTCTATGTTTGTCTTGTTTTACGGCATATAAACCACGGTGGGTCATTTAATGCCGGCAAACTCTACCCTCCGGATAGAGTGGACCTGGGAGCAATGGTGGTGAAGGCTTGCTCCACATTCCGCAAACCTCCAGAAGGAACCTCAAAATCAGATAGAGTTTAACGTCATACCCAGGACATGACCCTCAGTCACTGCCTTCTAGCAGCCATATGATAAAAAGGGTTGGGGCTTGCCATAAGGGCAATAAGGTCGGGACAATCATATAGATACTTGAGCTTGACGAGACTAGCCGATTGATCGGAGAGGGCCTCTGCGACCGTCCGTCTAAGCTAAGTAAGGGCCAAAGTGTAGTGTTGCATGTTGGAGGGGTCTTATCCCTCTACAGAGGAGTAGTCGGTGTATTCTAAAGTCCCAGCCAACAGGGCGGTCAATTCTTCATAGGATATATATATATATATATATATATATA
This sequence comes from Doryteuthis pealeii, assembly GCA_023376005.1. NCBI lineage: Eukaryota > Metazoa > Mollusca > Cephalopoda > Myopsida > Loliginidae > Doryteuthis > Doryteuthis pealeii. Next base: position 123,487,770 of record CM042144.1, on the reverse strand, counting down.
TATATATATATATACCAAACTTGTTGGTAAAACCTTGCGGTAAGAAGAAACCCGGCAAATTGTTTGATTGTAAAAATATACTACCAAACATTACCCATGGATGTACCCATATCCTCGACAATGATCAACGATGGTTGAAAATGCATGAACTCGGGTTATAACAATAATAATAATAATAATAATAATAATAATCCCAGCAAGAAGACCAGACCTAGTGTTGATTAACAAAAGAGAAAGAACTTGTCAACTGGTGGATTTTGCAGTGCCAGCGGATCACAGGGTGAAGTTAAAGGAAAATGAAAAAATTGACAAATATCTGGACCTTGCCAGAGAACTGAAAAAGTTATGGAATATGAAAGTGAAAGTTATACCAATTGTAGTTGGTGCACTTGGAACAGTCCCAAAAGGATTGGAAAAAGGTTTGGAAAGTTTGGATATCAGAGGAAGGATTGAAACCATTCAGAACACTGCACTGCTGCAATCTGCCAGAATACTCAGAAGAGTCCTGGAGACCTGAGGAGACTTGCTGTCACTCAGACTCCAGTGAAAGACCATCAGCTAACACTGATGTGAAAACTCAAAAGGAATAATAATAATAATAATTTTTTTATAATTTCTAAACAGCTTTCATCCAGAGTTGGGACATGAAAAGGGCAATTAAAAACACAACATCAAAGCTTTGTCATTTTTAATAAAATACGCCTACAAGAATATCTGTTACCGAAAAACACACATACACACATGTCTGGTCACACTGATGAGCTGTGAAACGGTGAAATAGAACTGTATGTGAATGACTATATATATATATATATATATATATATATAATATATATATATATATATATATATATATATATAATATGAAAAACAAAGTGTTTAGAAGATGATTTATTATTATAGTTACAAGTATTAGCTAACGTTAAAAGTTTCAGGTTTTTAAACCATCATCAGGGCGTTAATATATATATATATATATATATATATATATATATAGATACACAGATAGATAGAGATATGTATATATATACACATACACACACACACACACACATTTATATATATATATATATATATATATATATATATATATAGAGAGAGAGAGAGAGGGGAGAGAGGGGGATAGAGAGAGATAGAGAGTATATTAAAATTCTTTAATTCAAATGTGATCTAAGGATTGATCTATATTTGGTCAAAGTCTCCCGATTTGTCAGGAATAATCTCTCAAATAAAAGGATGTTCCTGAGTTGGTAATCATCATTTAAAATTCTTGTCTTTAATTTGGTTTGAACCATTGCCGCCGGCTAGAAAGCAGACTTCTTCTAATTGGTTACTGATCACCTGCACACTCATACACACGCGCATGCGCATAGGAAGGGAAGAAGGATAAAAGGGAGAAGGTAGAAAGAAGAGATAAATTAATGAAATTAATTAAAAATAAAGAATGATTAAAGAAAGATATAAAATAATTAACAAAAAAAAAAAAGAGATTGATTGGAAAACAAGAAGCAAATAATAAGAAAATTATAAATTTTGATTACATTTTTGTTACATGGTTCAACGTTTACTTTAAATGGTTTAATAAAAGTTTATAAGCACAAAAAGAAAGACCCAATGCCCCCCCGACCCTAAAAAAAAAATCAACAAAAAACTTCTAGTAAAAGAGAAAGAATTTAAGGCACATTAGAAATAAAGGCTTCTAATATTCAATTCGAGAAGAATGAAAAGTAAAACAAAACAAAAAAGGACAAATTTTTATCCATGACAAGAAACTTAAATTTCTAATTAAAAAACAAAAACGTTTATGAGACCCCCCCTCCAAAAAAAAAAAAACGACTTAGAAAGGAATCGAAAAGCAAACTTTGAAGACTCCTTGTATTTATTACAACCCAATGAAATGACAGACATTTTTAGACTTTCGACGCGGTTCTCCTTGACATAAAAAATAATTGAACTGCTTACAACCCATCCTTCTATTCTGCTGATGCAGCCCCCCTCCAAAAACAAAACAAAAAACAAAAAACAAACAAAAAAGAAAACTCCACCCGTCCTCTTACCAACCATACTGCCAGTCATATGGCTGCCATACTGGCATCCCCCCGTGTCGACGTCTCTGTTAAGATCCCTTCTTCCCCCCCTCGTCCCACCCTCCATTTTCACCCTTGTCTGGGCTCGCTCCATTCTCTTGAGACATCAAGGTGAACTGACATAGCGGGAGTTTTTTGAATACAGACTGAATCTACGTAATGTTGTCGTGGGGAAGGAAGGGCAGAGAGAGAGAGAGAGAGAGAGAGAGAGAGAGAGAGAGAGAGAGAGAGAGAGAGAGAGAGAGAGAGAGAGAAACGTGTGTGTGTGTGTTGTGAAATAAATATACACAGATGAACCTATGTGAGTGCGATTTCACATAGCCGAATATACAGTTTATTTCTATCACACACACACACACACACACACACACACACACACACACACACACACACACACACACAAAGACACGCGCACGTACACATGGAACAAACGAACATACACATGCAGTAAATGGGCCCGTACAAATGCAATTATGCTTAGAAATCACTGTCCCTCTACAGACACACACAGACACACACTGACACACACATAAAAACTACCTCACAAACCAGCTTGCTCATACAGACACTATCTACATCAACAAAAGAGCCAACTTGAGTGCACTCATATGCAAATTAACAACAGCTTAGTTTTCTGTACGGACGCACAGCAAAATCCACCCTTGTTTACGCTCAAACTTTCACGCAAACGCCCGTCTCTCTTTTGCGCATGCGTGCACTTTATTTAAAGTGCTTGAATTTTCAACATGCACCAGACAATTCTCCACGCCAGCATTGCACCGATTCCACGAATGATAATGCGCTTGTATAATGAAAAATCTTCAAGCTATTAAGATTTATTTTCATCCAAGACTTATGTCCAAATCACACTAAAAGCACCGGTTCTCTCAAAATTTCCAAAGTTAAATAACAATCTGCGTATTCACTACTTTGATGGGTGGCCGGGTAGTCGCAGATGGTACCGTCCACAACTAACCTACTAAATAACAATATTCATGTTTATCTACTTGGTTTTATTTCCTTTTTATTAACAACTAGCTTAAAAGCCCCCTATTAGACGGCAATTAAGCTGGCTCCTGTGGAAGTCTCAAGATTAGGTCTTTAGTCAAACAATGACACTGCATTTAAGTATTGCATTTATATTTAAGCTTGCCTTTTAAAAGTTCTACGATAATTCTTCTGTTAGATAATTTGATGCACGTTTCCTTACTTTCCATACAAATAATTATTTCTATTTCATGAATGACTTACGCACTTATTTTCGATTATTCATGAATTTACTTCCACGTTGTAGAAAATATTATCTTAAAAAAAAAAAATTCGTCGCAAAAATCACGTAAACAATCACCGAACACAGTCACAGTAATCAAAACTTGGGAATCCACAATTTCAGGATTGTGGCTTCAGATTTAGTCCGGAATGGTTTCAATTTGCACAATGATTGCAAAATGGTATGATATGTTGGGCTACGGTCTCCAGGAGGTAGAGTTAAAAAAAAATGTAACACACTGACATTCGCATTTATTATTAGAGAATTAAAAAAAAAACTAACTTTTCAAACTGTTAAAATTTTAAGTATTTCTTTTAATCTTATGTATTATCATGAGCAGAAAGCAAATTTATGTTTTTCTATTTTCCGAAATGTAATATTAAAAAAAAAATCATAAATCTAAAATGACTATTGGGTTCATTAATATATGTACATGGTAATGATAGAGAGATTTCTCTCACTGGGTGACACACATTTCTTGGATCAGTAAATGAAGAACAAGTTACTTGTAAGACAATTGCCTTAACAATCATACAGCGGTAAGTGCACTTGCAGTCTACTGAGAGTGACACACATATATTGATATCTGATTTTAAATTGCTAGTTTGAAGAAATCCCTCTAGTTCATAAGGGGGGGGAGTTATCTCAGTAATTACCGACTGTGGTGGCTGAGTGGTCTTTTCATATCAAGCTACAGATGGCGTTGTATATGTAACGTTGTCCCTTTTTTCCGAGCGCTAAAACGATATCTGTAACGTTGTCGTATATCTGGTCACAGTACAAAAGCGATATACATAACGGAGCGGTGGTGGCGGCGCGGCGATATATTCACGGTACTAAAAATGTATTCTTGTTGATAAAAATTACAACGCGAGAAATATGTAGTCACAACTGCTAGCCTTTATTTCCAGGGTAGGTTCGTCTCGTGTGTTCGTATCAGAGAGGAGGAAAGGCAGAGAGAAAGAAAGAGAGAACACTACCGTCATCCCACACGGGATTAAAAAAAACAATGAGGACTATCTAACGTTGCTCAAATTTTGAGTGTATTTATTCTATGTTATGACGATTTTGGGTAATGCAACGTAAGCAGTGACGTAGTTTTGGTTACAGACAAATAGAGTGAATCTCCATTATCAATAACTATAGTTATATACTAAGCTTAGATGTGACTGTAACGTTGTCCCTTTTTTCCGGGCACTAAAACGATATATGTAACGTTGTCGTATATCTGGTCACAGTACCCAAAGCGATATACATAATGGGGCGGTGGTGGCGGCGATATATTCACGGTACTAAAAATGTCTTCTTGTTGATAAAAATTACAACGCGAGAAATGTGTAGTCACAACTGCTAGCCTTTATTTCCAGGGTGGGTTCGTCTCATGTGCTGTATCGGAGAGGAGGAAAGGCAGAGAGAAAGAGTGCGAGAACTATACTTCTAGATTACTGTGATCCCATAAGGGACCCAAGGTCAGGTCCGTACCCTACGACGTCCGAAAGCAAAAAAAAAAAACGCGATACCTTTCTTCGTTGTTCCACGTCACCACGTGACATCCGGTTCCTGTCAACACCCGAAACTTCCGGATGACACTCAATTCTCCATTCGGGGTCACGCTACGGTCAAACCATCGTTCATCCTGTTTTGGCTCATCACTATTTTTAAACCTTTATCATCTCTTATTTCTTCCTCCTCCTTTTCTAATATAGTAGTTCTCGCTCACAAAAGCCAGGACCTTCCATTATCTCGTTACATATAGTCATAATGTTATATACCCTTCTGGCATACTCGGAGTAGCAGGAGTTTTTTGAACACAGGCTGAATCTACGTAATGTTGACGTAGGGATGGAATGGTAGAGAGAGAGAGAGAGAGAGAGAGAGAGAGAGAGAGAGAGAGAGAGAGAGAGAGAGAGAGCACGTGTGTGTGTCTGTGTGTGTTATGAAATAAATATACACAGATGAACCCATATGAGTGCGAATACACATAGCCGAATATACGAGAGAGAGAGAGAGAGAGAGAGAGAGAGAGAGAGAGAGAGAGAGAGAGAGAGACAGACAGACAGACAGACAGACAGACAGAGATATAGATTATATATAGGAGATCTTACTTGTTACTCTGCTTCTCCTGGTGATTCGTCTAACTCATCGGCCACCACCTTGTCTTGTTGACTTCTATCTGCTAGGGGTTGATTTCCTTCATTGCTAATTCTTCTCCTGGGCTGGACTAAACTAGTCATTGTCTTAATAATTTACAACACAACAAGACCTTGTTTTTACTTGATCAAGTTTTATTTTCTTCTCGCCATATTGGTTCAATTCCGTCGCGGGGATGGAATGACCCGGGAGAGACGACAATCACATCTGTTCTGCTTTCAAGTCAGGTCGAATCTAAATCTAAACTATTCTCACGTGTATGTTATGGCGCGTTTTCAAGGGATCAAAAGGTTATAACTGTTACCGGTAATTTTCCATAGACTCCCTGGATTCCAAATCAACAACCCTTATTCAAATATTCCTAGCTACAGATCTGTTCTCAATTCATTACCTCTCATGAATTGTTACAATAGTACTTTTTAGCAAAGTGTGTTACAACATATGACGCACTTAGAGTTCATTCAAAGACAATTTAGGCTTGGTTTATTTGTTTAATTGTATATCAACCTTCATGGCTATTTAATACCAAATCCATCCTTGTAGCAGAACAGTAGTGGTACTATTTAATCTATAACTAGGGGAGGGAAGTAAAGGGTTCATACCTTTCCCAATGATATTAGTCCGAAAGTGAACGTAATAGCGCGACTTTATATCGAACTCGCTTACTACATTGTCGCAGTCCACAACGTCATCCACTATGCCACGGGGACTCAATTAGCTTTAAAAATGATATATTCATATTTCATAATAGATTGAAAATTTACTTAGATATTTTTCAACAGAAGAAATATATGATAACTTTTTATTCATTCCTTATTTTCTTTCTGTCATATACTACCTAAATAATGAAAATGGAATCGTCTGTTTTGCCTATAAACGATTGACGAGGATCCTTTCAAATCACCCACCTAAACTGAAAAAAGGCAACATTAATTGGGTATGTAACGCCCTTTCTTCTTGTCTATGAGTTCGAGGTGTTGGTGTTTCGGTTCATGTCGGCGACTCGAGATCGCATGAGCAAAGTTTGACGGAAATCCTTTCAACTCACCCGCCTAATCAGAAGAAAGAAACAAAACCCCGGGGAGAAAAACAATAAGATCTCACGGGACTTATTAATTCAACCTAGCAATTGCTAATTACTCTGTTCATCTAGTTTTTTTGCTAATTAGACCTTTTTCCCTATCTTTATTACTCGTTGTGAAATAAAGAGTAATTTATCTGTTAACTCTGATACTCGAATTACAACACTTTCTTTTTCAGTAAACTGATTTTCTTCTTCTTCAACCTTTCAATCAATCCAGGAGTTTGTTTGTTTATTGATTTTAACAGCATATCAACTCGTCTGGGGTAATGTCATGCCTAACGGTTAGGAAGTTATACATATCGTGTATTTATATTTATACTTTTTAGTAATTCGTTTTAATAATGTGTAAGCATTATTGGGGATTATGTTGTATGGTATTGATTTGTTTCATGTCTATATTCTATGGTATAATTTTATTTCCCTCAAAAAAGAGAGAATATCCTCCATGTTGACATTTTCAAACAGATCCTTCATATTGTTTGCTTTAAAATAACGGTTTCTGGTGTGAGTAAGAAACCTGCATTCCATGAATAAGTGTTTAACTGTCAAAGGTGTTTGACATGTTCCACATTGTGGTTGTTGTTCTTGTTTGAGTATATAGGAGTGTGTTAGTCTTTTATAACAAATGCGTAATCGGGACACACTTGTTCCTTTCTAGACTTCCTTAAAGTTGGTCTCCAGCCTCCCAAAATGGGTTTGATTAGGAAGAGTGAATTCTCATTGTATATCATTCTATGTTTTAGAATCGCAGAAAATAGAATGGTCAGTAGAATATGTTAGCAGCAGTGAGGAATCATATGGGACAATATCACAAATAGAAATGATTTCATTAGTTGATTCCTCAAAGAAAAGGAAATACCAAATATTCTCTGCATTTGCATTTTTTTCTATTCATCCTATCACTTTTTGTTTCTTTCTTCTGATTATGCGGGTGAGTTGAAAGGATTTCCGTCAATCTTTGCTCATGCGATCTAGAGTCGCCGACATGAACCGAAACACCAACAGCTCGAACTCATAGACAAGAAGAAAGGGCATTACATACCCAATTATTGTTGCCTTTTTTCTATTTAGGTGGGTGATTTGAAAGGATCCCCGTCAATCGTTGCTCCTGCGTACTTGAGTCGCCAACACGACACTCATAAGAACTAAGAATTCAACGGATAAGCAATACCAGATAATCAAGTTTCACTTTTATGCATTTTATCTTGGGCGATTTGGACGGTCTAATTTTTAACCAGGGGTGTTGCAAGACGATAACGATTGGAAGCTAAAGGAACAAGAGTTTTAAAATGTCTTAATTATTCTCTTACAATCATCGAAAATATGATTTATGTGAGGCTCATCGAGATGGAAATGACAAATTTTAGTTTCCTACGCGAAACTCAGAATGTTTATATTACAGTTGTAAGGTTCAAGGTTATAACAATGTTATAACTTGTTGAAACGAAACAAACTCCGACAAGGGTGTTAGACATATAACAAAATGGACTTTAATGGATATAGGACTAAGGATAGTACATGCCGTATAATTCACTTACTAGTGACGGTGGGGGCAGAAGCCCCCACCGAGAAAGGGGTAGACAGTGTCTAGTCCATGTGAGTTCGTTGAAAAGAAGCACCAAAAGAGGCAGAAGAGTTTGAACCTCGCGCTTAAATACCAGACTTTCCTGGTGGTCGGCACGGAAACCCAGCGGGAAGATAACTCTTCCAGGCAAAAGGGCAGACAATCCCAACACAGTCAAGTCGCATCGAAAGCACCGGTTCTCGCTTGATCACCGAAGTTAAGCAGCAATGAGACTGCTCAATACTTAATTGGGTGACTACTTAAAGCAATAGCAGGTACTGTAAACAACCTGAGCGCTTTCTTCATCAAACTGACTTGATTTAGTACTCGTTAATTCAAACTACCTTCCTAAATGACCCGAAAAGCAGAGTTGAAATAGAATCTTTAAAGAGGATTGTACTTATTACATACAAAGTCACTTTTGATGACATGTAAATTGTATGACCTTTTATATCGGTGATATTTGTAAAGAGGGGGAAAGGGGTTCTGATATTACTATAAAATCAATAATTTAAATTTCTTAAAAATTCTACAAAATACTGAAAAAAAAAACCGCCGTCGATAACGAGTTAAAATCCGGCTCACCGACTTCTGCAGCGCTTTTTGAGCAGTTCATGACATGGTTACGTTATACGACCAGGGGTTTGGCATTTCCGGGAGACAAGTAACTCATACTTGTCGAAAAAGACTGCGTATTTACGTTTTTCAGCTATCACCACCTAGCGTTTTTAAGGCAGGAGGCCGGGACGGAACTCTGCGAATAGTACGTTGGAAATTATAACCTACCATAAAACTAAGAGTTTAAACATACATTAGTAAGTTGACTTACGAGTTTAATTCGTTCCGGTCGTAAATTCACTTCCTCATATATGAAATTAATTTTCACCATTGAAATAAACTGAAATGCCATTAATCCATTCCAGCCACCCGCCCACTCAACAAAAATAAAAAAAAACACCCTAATTTTTGTTCTGCTTTTTTAAGAAAAATAGCACTGTATTTTATAAAAAACAATAAAATAGAATGTAATGAATTATGTGCTATAATGTTTTAATGTCTATTTCTTTATAAATAGTATTTTTCTTTTGCGTAATAAATTTTGAAACTTAAATGTTTTTAGGGAACTTATTAAGCGTATGTGAAACTCACTAGTTCCTCAAATTCCCATCAATTTTGGAAGAATAGCATTGATAGACAGATGAAATATGTTTGATGATTTTGGGAATCTAAGATTTAAAAAAAACATTGACCTAATTCTTTCTATTTGTTAAACTTACTAGCAAATATATGCACCCTCCGGGTGCAAGTATTTAACTTTTAATGTAATCAAATATTGTATTAAATTAGAAAGGCTAATGAAACTAAATAAGAATACAGATAAAAAGATTTTAAACAGAGGGAGTATAATAAAAGATTTTAAACAGAAGGAGTATAATAAAAAATGGAACAACTGAAACTTACTCTTCCATCACTCTCGTCTTTCATTGTTATTTTTTCTAATTTAAGTATTTAGTTATAAGAGGAAGTAAAGAATAAAATGACAGTTATTTTATCTTGTTAATGGATTTCATTTAAGATTCATTGAAGAGATTTTTGCTTATATTCATTAAAATAAAACCAAACAGTTAGAAATCAATAATACTAAGCACATATTTATTAAAATCACATTTTTAATATCAATATGCAAATTAGCCTTCCCGTTCACACTGTAAACCGCTATTTTGTTGTATATATAAATATAATAGTATGTTATTAATATGTAGATTTGGTAAACAGTATTGATAATGTAAAACAATTTTATTGATAATTGAGGTTAAAATTAAAATAAATTCATGGTGAATGTGACGTCAATAATTAAGGGAATTGTGACTTGAGTAGTGATTTAGTTTCGGTTACAGACAGTAAAACACACAATCTCCATTATAATAGGATTTTAAAAAAGTACCATCGGAATAATCTTTGGCGTCCCACATTTTTAAAATGATCATAATTCCTAGCTGGGAACTTGATTATTTAATTCCTAGTATTCTCCTGGTTACGTGAGGTCATTGGGAATGTAGAGTGGCATAGTCCTGTCTCAACTACTGTAAACTATAGACATCATTATTTCCTTCTTTAGGTATGCATTACATAAAATATACAACATAGGTTTATGCAGGAATTTTTTGTAATTATCATTTCAATTGATAATTATAACTTTAGTTTAAGTATTGATTTATATCATATTGTAACAAATATTAAATCCTGTTACTTTTCTTATATATACTAGCAAATATATGCACCCTCCGGGTGCAAGTATTTAAGTTTTAATATAATAAAATATCATATTAAATTAGAAAAGCCAATGAAACTGAATAAAAATGCAGATAACATGATTTGGAACAGAGGGGGTATGATTGAAAAATAGAACAACTTTGAAACTAACTCTTCCATCATTTTCAATTACTCCTATTCCTAATTTAACTATTTAGTTAAAATAGGAAGTAAAGAATAATATTACAGATATTTCTTTTTGTTAAGGGATTTCTTTTAAGATTTATTGAAGAGAATTTTGCTCATATTCAATAAGATAAAACTAAACAATTAGAAATCAATAATATTAAGCATATATTTATTAAAATCAAATTTTTAAGATCAATATGCAAATTAGCCTTCCCATTCACACTGTAAACCGCTGTTTTGTTGTATATATAAATACAATTGCATGTTATTTGTATGTAGATATGGTCAACAGTCTTAATGATGTAAAACAATTTTATTAATAATTGAGGTTATATAATAATAAAATCATGGAGAATGGGATGCATATAACAAAGGGAATTGTGGTTTTTATAGTAATATAGTTTCGGTTACAGACAGAAAAACATACAATCTCCATTATAATAAGATATATATATATATATATTTGGGAGAATATGTGCTTTTTAATTTTAGTCAGACCTAATTTTTTTGAAAGTTAATTATTTCTAACGATTATTAGCAATAAGAATTTCTTAATTATAGTTTATTCATTTATCTGTCCCTTTTATTTTTTTTTTATTAATTCTAATTCAAACGTAAAATCTGTTTTAAAGTTTAACGCTATCAATTTCGAATTAAAAATAAAACAAATACCATTATTATTAAAATAGTCTTATTAAGTAAATAATTCAATAAATGTTATTCGTATTTTATTTATTTTATTATTTATAATTATATCATATTTGACATACGAAATATCATGTTAGTGTTCGTTTAGATAGGTAACCTTTTTTTTTATTAAAAGCTTCGAAAGAGCACGTTGTACTTCTTTCTAGCTCCTACTATATGGGAGGGCAAACCCTGACAAAGTCAGACATGTGACAAACTGCGAGGCCGGGTGTATACCCGAAATACTCCCGGCTAGTCACTGCGACCACTGAGATGCTGATCTCGTCCTGGACATCCCTTGCCAGCTCAGCTCTCGGTGGAGGAGAGGGATGCACAAATAACTGGCAAACCCTTGTGCATCCTAAACTAAATTTGCCTGCTTTCCACTGCGAAATATGAACAATAAAAACAAATATCCATACTGGCAGAACATCGCTCAGAGTAATAAGGTCCAAAGCTACAAAGATCTGAACCTTGCGTTATGGAACATCCGGACAATGCATAATAGACCCAAAATCGAATAGACCAGAAAGAAAGATCGCAATAATAACCAAAGAGCTTAAAAATATAACATCGACATTGTTGCTTTGAGCTAAGTCAGATTCGCTGAGAATAGAAGCATCAGAGGGGAACAGAACACACACCTTCTACTGGAGGGGAAGCATTCAACAGACAGAAACGAATTCGGTGAAGATTTTGCGGTCAGAAATGGTCTTCTGTCAAATATGTCTGAGGATCCTAAGCCAGTAAGTGATAGACTTATCACCCTCAGGCTTCCGCTGGTTAAAGCCAGATATTGTGCTCTGATCGCTGCCTATGCCCCGACTATGACTAACAGTGGCTGTAAACATATACATCTTTTATGACCAACTTAACCAGACAATTCGTGCTATTTCAAACCCTGACAGAGTCATCCTTCTGTGAGACTTTAATGCTAGAGTTGGTAAATCACACTCTACCTGGCCGAAGGTTCTCGGTAAGTTTGGGACGGGTAAGGTCAATACCAATGGCAATCTGCTTTTATCTATCTGCACAGAATACCAGCTGGTCATCATCTGTTTCAAACACAAGGAAATCCATAAGAACTCATGGATGCATCCAAGATCCACAACACTGGCATCTCATCGACTACAAGTTTTCGCCCGCATATTGCTCAACAGACTATCAATCTTACCGGAGAAACTTTTACCTGAGGCACAGTGTGGGTTCCGTGCAAACCGGGGAACTATAGATATGATTTTCCCTTGAGACAAATCCAGGAGAAATGCATTGAACAGAATATGCCTCTCTACATGATCTTTGTTGACTTCACAAAAGCCTTGACACAGTGAACAGACAAGCACTATGGAACATCATACGGAGACTGGGGTGCCCTGACCACTTCACCAAGCTTGTCAACCCTGTATACAGGAACGAGGGCATCGATCAGTTTAAGGGGAGATTTTCAGAATCATTTGAAGTTGGGAGCGGAGTGAAACAGGGCTGTGTCCTTGCACTCACCGTGTTCTCAATTTTTCTTTCTATGGTCTTCACTAACTCCACCCAAAGAGTATGGATACAGACTAGACCAGTTGCAGACCTGTTCAATATCAAACAATTTAGATCTGCAAGAAAGACCAAACACATCCTGGTGCGTGAACTCATGTATGCAGACGACACTGCCTTCCTGGCACACAACAACCAAGACGCCCAAGACACGATTAGTAGACTCTGCAAAGGCATTTGGGATGAAAATAAATCTCAATAAGACCGAAGTTATGTATCAGCCCCCTCCGACATCACTGGAAAAGACATTATGATAGAAGGTCAAATTCTTGCTCAGGTAAATGCCTTGCCATCGACCATAGACTCAATGCAGAGCTTGGTCTCTGATTTTCAAATGCTTTGGTCTGCTGAAGAGGCGAGTCTGGTCAACAGAGACATCTCCTTGAAAACTAAATGTGCAGTATACCGTGCGGTAGCCTGGATGATATACAAAGCGGATGCCCATAGACTACATGTCTACTACACGCGTCACTTGCGCAGTATATTAAAGGTCAGGAGTGGCAACATGTTTCAAACAGGACTATCCTGAAGAGAACTGGACTCCCTGGCATGCACGAAATACTTTTCAACGCAACTTGAGATGGGCTGGCCACTTAAACAGACTTGGGATGACAGACTACAAAAGCAGATTCTGTACTCTCAACTCAGAGAGGGATCACGTGGAATCGGTAGACCAAAGCTCAGGTACAAAGACAACATCAAGAGAAACCGGAAGGACTTGAAAATCCCCATAGGCAGTTGGCAAGACGCAACCAGGGACCGATTAAATTGGAGGAAAATGATTTGGCAGGTGTCATCATCGGATACGAAGGACAGCAAGTAGTAGTATATGTATCATAATTGAGTATCCTGTTGGTATTTTTCAAACAAGTCTGATCTCTCTCTCTCTCTCTCTCTCTCTCTCTCTCTCTCGCTCTGTATATATTTTTGTAATTCATTTTATTGTATTATATAAGTTGAATAACCACCAGCTACAGAGTAATAAATCTGTTCATGTCACTACAGAGATATACTGAAGCACCAGTATGAACATATTTTACATAGCAGTAACACTATACATTTTTGCATTGAAGTATATCAGGATGAAGAATCATTACCTGCTAAAGACCACACTGCACAGCGAACTATTTACTGGCAATTGTGACAATGGGGCACCAAAGAAGTGATCCAAGGACGGCTTGAAAATATCCCTTGGTGCCTGTCACATTAACCATCTTCCACTCTAACTGAGAACCGTGACGCCTGGCATATCCCCACTAAATACATCTCCTCATTTGAAAACACCCACAGGGCTATCCTCAAGGATAAAAAGGCATAGGAGGAAGAAGCAAAATATAATGTCATCACACCCTGACAATACTTGCCGCTGCAGCTGCTGCGACCGTGCCTGTCTGTTCTGCATTGACCTTATCAGCTACAAAAATGCCTGAGGTTAACGTGAACCACCCACTTAATCCTCGTTCACGAAGCCCAACTATTCTATTAATAATGGAGATTGTATTTCTGTCTGTAACAAAAACTACATCATAGCTCTACGTAGAATATTGTGACGTAAGCTGTCACAGCTTACGTCACAATATTCTTATGCTATATACACCCAACATTTGAGTAAGCAATTTAAAAAAATGTTTTTTACTTTTTTTTTTACAGTAACAAGAAGTTAATTAAAAAGTTTACAAATGAATAAATACCTACGATTTTATGGAAAATTGATGTGGAAAATATTCAAAATAATTGTTTGATTATTACATGCATACAACATTTTATTTGACAGGGACGGAGCTCAGTTTTCATTTCAAAATGTTTTATTTATTTTTTTACTCCTTTAATAAATTTGAGGATTTTGCTTACTTATGATACAAACCTTCTGACATTGAATTTTAACTCCCACCCTCTCAGGCAGTGTCTTTCTAAAAATAATTTTTAAGACCCCGGAGGGTGTTTTTTGTTGCTAGTGATGATAATGTAAACATCTCACCACACCAACCATGAATTGGATTACACAGAAGACTAACACAGGGCCAATACTAACATTTCCGTGAACAATTTACCGGAAATCTGAACGTTTTCTCTATGCTCAACACATTTTCCAATTTAGGCATATAGAAACAATTTAGGCATATGTTAAACTGCGTTAATTATTATTGCTGTGTTACTGCTGTCCCTGACCAGGATTGAACCTGCAGTCTAGATATCACTGTCACTTAGAACTGTCAACCTAACTCCTATATCCTCTAGGCTATGTGTCCAAGATACCTGAAGAAGACCTGAGGGAACATCATCTGAAATATTGTGCAGATAACAATGAAGATGAGAACAATAGTCTGAATAATACAAATAATACTAAGTTTCAGTTGTTCTATTTTTTTGATTATGCACCACTCTGTTTCAAATCTTTATCTGCATTCTGATTTAGTTTCATTAGTCTTTCTAATCTAATCTAATATTTCATTGCGTTAAAAGTTAAATACTTGCCCCCCCGGGGGTCATATATTTGCTAGTAAGAGTAAAAAAACGTGCAACAAATTAGCCACCGAAGTTGAGATGTTTAGAAAGATTTTAAGGGATTTTCATAAAAACATGATGAAAATGATGGTTGGTTGGTTTTTACAGCATGTCAACCCTTATCGGGTCATTTATGCTGAAGACGTTTTTGTTTTATTCATTCTTATTATATAAACAGAAAGACCTTGCTATGAAGTCTTCAATTTCCTCGTCTTCCTGTGGTTCTTTGAGGGGTTTGTCTCACGCTCTACTTTGCTGAGAGGGAGTCTCCGTGACCAACGTGCTGGGATGCGACGTCGTATTAATCGAGTTCGAACTCCAGTCGCATTATTACATTTTCGGACAATTACCACAAGGAAAGGCATGAACCCCCTTATCCCCCGGCTATTGGTTAAATAGTATCACTACTTATTCTACAAGCTTTGGATTTGGAATTAGATAACTCATGAAGGTTGATATGCCATTAAAGAAAGAAACCAAACCAAGCCTATACTTAGTTGAAAACTTTGTACAAGGATGATACTTTATTTTATCCTGGTTTTCCAGAAAGATGTATAAGTTTTCTGGATCATATAAACTCAAACTATCTATGTAGCTCTCACGATACTAAAAGAAGGCAATGTCAATCTTTTGTTACATCTCGTATTGAATGTAGTTATGGTATTTTTGTGCAGAAAAAAAATCATTCCAGTGTAATTTGTTGCCTTTAACTAAGATTAACAAAAGTGTGCCAGGTAATCCAACTGAAGGCGTATATGTATCACCCTCCAAAGTATCAAACTACCCGTCCTATATTACTTATTATTACGTCCTATATTACTTATATGGCAAATATTATAAAGTGATCCGTGGGGACATCAAATATGTCGTAACAGTAAACTTACAATGTGTAAGAGGAGTGGCTGAATGAACGCTAGGGATTTATGCATATCACCACATCAGAGTGGTTTTCTATAACGCAACCACTTGTCGCAAGACTGTTATTAGAGAATCGTTACAAGAGATTGCATTTATAATATATCATGTAAATGAAGAAAAACCTAAATGTGAAACCAGTCGACTGTTAAAAGTCAAAATCGAGGAACATAGGAAAAATTATACCCCCAAAAAAGAAGAAAAACCTGGCACGACAGCTAATATATATATATATATATATATATATATATATATATATATATATATATAAAAGTAATTGGTAATTTGCTTGAAGCATTGTTAAGTATGTTATAAAATAATAAAATTCGAAGGCAATACAATGCGTAAAAAATAAAGACAAAAAGATGTTTTATATGTCTAATCGATTTCAAAGCAAAGCTTTATCATCAGAGTTTAATTTCAGAAATTTAATTTCAGAAATTTAATTTCTGAAATTAAACTCTGATGATAAAGCTTTGCTTTGAAATCGATTAGACATATAAAACATCTTTTTGTCTTTATTTTTTACGCATTGTATTGCCTCGAATTTTATTATTTATATATATATATATATATATATATATATATATATATATATAATTGATAATTTTGAATCATATTACCACGACCAGACAACTCGGCAAACACCATTTGCGACATCCGGAGCACTGGACAGCTGTTTCGACCTCCGTTGGTCTCATCAGCAGTGCATACCACAATCTCCGCCACTAGAGATTGAACCAGTGGACCACAGCGTGAAGAGTGGGGACTTAACACACTGGGCCACCAGCCCATGCCACAAACGGAGAATGCCAAATCATCTAGTCAATGGTAACATTAATTCATTCATTCACGCTGTGGTCCACTGGTTCAATCTCTAGTGGCGGAGATTGTGGTATGCACTGCTGATGAGATCAAAGGAGGTCGAAACAGCTGTCCAGTGCTCCGGATGTCGCAAATGGTGTTTGCCGAGTTGTCTAGTCGTGGTAATATGATTCAAATTATCAATTATATATATATCCTCTATCAAAAATTCAATATCAAAAATTCAATATATATATATATATATATATATATATATATAAATATATATATATATATATATATATATATATATATAGAGGTAAGTCAAAGGATAGTGAACAAGAAATGATAACTCAAAACAATCTAAGAGTTGAAACGTTTCGTCCGATTTATACGGACACCATCAGTCAAATGATTTTTATTGAAAAGCAAAATTACGTGCAAGTACAAGTGATTTGGGGGGGGGGTGAGTTAGTAGCGGAAGTGAAGGAGGATAGATATGGCAGACATGAATGAAGTGAGGTAGTTAATAGAAGTAGAGAAAGGTCGGACACAGGGTAGGTTGAGGAGGGGGATTATATATATATATATATATATATATATATATATAGATTGATAGATAGATAGATAGATAGATTTTAACCTGGTTTGGTTGTTTTGTTTTACCGCATATCAATCCTCTTTCGGGTCATTTAATGCCGAATCAAGTGATTTTTTTTATAAACAAATGACAGGTTGCTTACAGTAACTGCCGTTACTTAAGTGGTCACCCAATTAAGTATTGAACAGTCTCATTGATAGCTTAACTTTAATTAGATTTTATGTCAAGTATTCCAAGTTGAATGTATATCTAACTCTAGAGTGTTGGTAGGTGTTTCATATACAGCTTTGGGTTATTCCATTATGAACTCTGGCAAGTTCACTTCCTGGGTTTTGATTGGCTGATGGTTTTCAGGGTGAGTAAATATATGGATAAGTACCCACTCTTCAGCCATCACTTTGAACTATGCCAGCAGCATGCAAGGACTGTATTTAAGTTACAGCTTGCATGTTGTTGTCTGCTAACTCGACGGTAGTTAGAATCCCACTGCGACGATGAGTATTGTATTGTTTCTATGATATCTGGGGGATAACTTCTACAGCTTTAGTGATCTAGCAGGAACCGCTACTTTAAACGTGATTTAACGAAACAGTTTTTAACCTGTACTATAAAGGATGCAACATACTGACGAACAAGTATATAAATCATACCAGTATCGATTTAAACACGCCAGTGATTTCTTTGTTCAAAATATGAGAGTATGATAGTTCTGCCAACTTCCCACAAAGCCAGAATAGATATAAAATCATTTTATAGGGGTGAGCCATGCATAAATCAAAACCCATGCGTGGCCGTACATGTTTATTTCCATTGGCATACAGACAGCATGGATTCTTTTTACTCACTCTAGCCACCCAACCATCTCAGCCATCGCACTTGCTAAGTCCTCAAGACGAACATAGAACTGATGAATGTAAGCTTTTGCTGGTCGACAACACTGGTGTGTCCGTGTATAGGAGTCCATAGGAGAATGTCGCTTATGAGTCCTTTACTTCTCTAGCAGGCGCCCATGTAATGGCTGTTGTCGTACGAAATGACACAGCCACATGAGTTCAAATCCTGGACAAGACTGGTTGCATTTCACATTGTATTTATACCCTAGAAGAAGGTGGGTTTACCTCACCCATTTACCATATGTAGGATGTGACACAAAGTTGCAAGTATGAGGCAACCATTGAGGCAAGCTAGTCTCACCGATCCATTACTAGTGAATAGCGGATTCATGAATAATTAGATATAATATAAAATATAATATAATTTGATTTTTCAACATAAATTGCATTATTTTGCCTTCAAAAAATATCTTATTACATTTTATGATTAATGCTTCAAACACATTATAAAAAAAATCTTTATTTCAATATGCCCGAGCGGGGCCTTATTTTATAGTATTAAAAATATATCTTAAATGATTTTCAAAAATTCCCGCAAAACACAACAACAACACGGGATTTGACGGAATTTAACGATCTTTGCCGAACTTTTAAATTTCGATCAGAAGATTCAACGGAATAATACCACAGTTCATTTTAACAAACACAGATGGAAACTTTTCAACTCTCTGAAGATGGACGTTTGTCCAAAAATATCAAGAGAAAAAAAAAAAAAAAAAAAAATTAAATATGTTTTTCAACATAAAGTGCATTATTTTGCCTTAAAAAAAATCTTATTATATATATATATATATATATATATATATATATCCCTTACCTTCCTTAACTCTCTCTCTCTCTCTCCTCTCTCTCTCTCTCTCTCTCTCTCTCTCTCTCTGAATATACTTCCCCTATTGGGTCAACATATATCATTCATTTGTCTGATTTTTTGATCACGGGCGATAAGAACAGAATACATAACATAGCTTAACACTTGTACCCTGTCATGGTTAACGGAATGTGAATAGTTTACCTCAGTCGATTGAATGAATTATTTAGTTGAAAGTTCCATGAAGGCTTCCAATTATGACATAAAGGTTCTTGAGTTCGGCAAGAAACACCCGAAGAAGGCCGAAGGGCTCATTGGCCAAAACGTTGTGTATATAACAATAAAGATGAGGACAATAGTCTGAAGAATCCAAATAATACAAATATATCATTCAAGATTAAACTATAACGAGTGTTGTTAAAATTTCAATATGATTAAGTTATATTTCTCTACGAATTGTATTAATTTTATTTCTGAAGAAGTTGCATAGCTTTTATGTCACGTACAAATATCATTAACATATTTAAAGGAACTTCTTTTTATACCATTTTATTATCTAATTTGGGTTATTACAAATATTGATACACAAATACAATTGTGTTTTCATATAGCAGAAATATTTTAAGTATTTTACATAAGTTTATAAATATTAGCAGCAGCAGCAGTTGAACCTACGAAAATGTGGCTGCGAAAAATGTTCGTGATGATTTTCTTTGCCGCTTGCTTCTCCTAGTTATAGACAAAATGAAACTTCTTTTTATTCTAGTAGATAGAATTTTTTTGCGATCTCTTCACTTTTCTTACATTTTTGTTCTGTTTTTATCTCTGCTATAGCAAACCCTTTTTATTCTATAGTCAGCTCAATCTTCGCTGACTCAGTCAGCAAAGTAGACTGAGTCGTTAATCACCAAATTCTTGAGAGCTACTAAATTCCGCCCATTTTGGATTTACGGCCACGATTGCCTTCCGGTTGTATTTTTCTTTGCTTTAATCTTTGACCACTTATTTATTTTTTGATTTATCTCCGCTCTTAATTATATCCAGTATGCATGTAAAAAAACTTTTTAATATCATTCTATTCATATTTTTTATTTTACTCTACAAATAACAGAGAAATACACATTCGTTCATAATGGAGGCGCCCGTGGTATAATGGTTATCATCGTTGAAAATGGACATGGCGACACGAGTTCAAATCCAGGACGAAGCTGGTATCTTTTTATATAGCACTAATACCATTGGGTAATGAATGCATTCAACTATTCTCCCTCAAACTATGTGTAAATAATAGAGCAGAGCGGGGGTAGGAGATGTCACATCCTGTTCCTACAGAGAGATTGGTAAATGCATATAATGCTCTGGGGATGATATACGCAATTAATTGATTATTGGTCTGTAGTTGCTGAGTAGATTTCCTTTTTGGGAGTATCTTTCTGGATCGGGGCAGTTTTCTCTTTTGTCGTCCTTTATACTATATATATATATATATATATATATATATATATATATATATATATATATATATATTAATATATATATATATATATATATATATATATATATATATATATATATATATATATATATATATATATATATATATATATATATATATATATATATATATATATATATGATACTATATATATAATATATATTATGATACTATATATATATATATATATATATATATATATATATATACTATATATATATATATATATATATATATATATATGATAATATATATATAATATAATATATACTATATATATATATATAATATATATATATATATATATAATATATATATATATATATATATATATATATATATATATATATATATATATATATATATATATATATATATATATATATATATATATATATATATATATGATATATATATATATATATAATATAATATATATAATATATATATATATATATATATATATATATATATATATATATATATATAGTATCATAATGTGTACAGAAATAACCTACTCGAGTTTCACCATAAGGAGCTTCAGGGTCAAATCCAATGAATTAATCAAGATATTGATTAATTACAGTTATTGCAGGAGTTCATGTTGTATTTATGACCGTTGAAAACAGTTTTGCAGTTAATGAACGTTGTTGTGTCATTTTGAAAAGTTGAATGACAAACGCGATGTTGATATGTTGTAACTGTAGTTGTTAATATGGAATATTTGAAAACATTTTTTTAAAAATCCACTCTACTTACGTATTGAGCACTTTATATTTGTTATAACGCTGACTTATCCGAGTAACACTTATACCAACCAAATATTGAGACCAACCCAATATTTTTACTGGTAAGTCATTCCCTACACACACACACACACACACACACACACACATATATATATATATATTTTATTTATGTTTTTTATGTTAAAGTTGGGCGTTATTATGAAGTAACTTCAACATAAAAAACATACAAATATATACCGAGAGAAGCATACTGAAACCCCTAAAATACAACACACACACACACACACACACACACATATATATATATATACTTATGGGTCGGGTTAGCTCAGTCGGTAGAGCGTTCGGCTAGAAACCACAAGGTTCCTAGTTCGATCCCGGCCCTCGCCAACTCAGCGTATGAGTAGCACAGGGATCTGTGCGGTAAAGTAAGGAGCTGATGGTAGGTGTGGCGCTCCACCTCAGACGCTAAAATAATTTCCTTGGTCTAGCGCTAGTGAAAAGGGGATAGACTCCTTCGCTGATTGGCTGATACCGACTTTAGGCCGCCCCGACGACTTTACTTACTTTACTTATATATATATATGGGAGAAAAGTAGACAAACAGTTTCCATAACATCCCGTGTCTACTTTTCTCCATATATATATATATATATATATATATATATATATATATATATATATATAATAGCGCCACTTCTTCACTATAGATGTTACTTCTTCATCACTGGAATTAATACCGGGAAATGTAAAATTAGAAACGGAAAAGGTGAATAAATTACTAAAATATATCCCAACGGAGAACATCACTGCAATGATGGAGCAAACAGCAACTGACGTTGTCAAAATAAGTGGCCACGGATCTCTTGTATCTCCTGTCGAGCAGAGACCCTGTTTTATAGGGCCACACGCATCTTATGCAAATTTCTTGCGCCAGCGATTCTGCTTGCTCGACGGTCTGACACTTGGAATACAAGATAGGTCGAGATCCCAAAAGATACAAACTTTCTAAGAAGCGAGGTTATAAGTTTGATACTGATCCTCGACAACTCTGCGCATGAGCAGCACAGCTTGTGTAATCTGATCTGTGCGGTAAAGCATCTGAGAGCTGACGGTTTGATTGGCGCACCACCTCAGCAAAATTATCTCCCTGTCTATTGCTAACGAAAAGGGGATAGACTCCCTCGATGTTCGACTGATACTGACAATAGGCCACTCCGCAGAATTTACTCTTTATACTTTATATTGGGAAATTTGAAGAAGAGAGAGAGAGAGAGAGAGAGAGAGAGAGAGAGAGAGAGAGGAGGGAGGGAGGGAAGGAGGAGGGATTGTGTATGTGTATGTGTATGATCGAAAGGGAATAGAAAATGCCCAATGCTTAAAACAAATAAAGAAAAAAAAGAAAGAAAGAGAAATGACAGGGAATCGAACTAACTAATCAGGAAAGTATCAGAATGCTCGGCGAAAATAAAGCTACAAATACTGGAGAATATCAAAAACAAATACTATTAAACAGAGACGAAAGAAAAAGTAAAAAGGGGTACATTTCAGAAGAACAAAAACTCTTTACTGAAAACAAAACTCTTCAATAGAAATTAAATGTAAAAATAAATATCTTGAAAGTTCCCGTGGCATAGCGGCTACTGTTACATAATATGTGAGTAGCCTATGAATTATGTCTGTAAGTGTAGTAAAATTCAAATACGGTATGCTAAATGGAAAGTTACCATTAACCGTTATAGGAAGTTGTAAAAGTGATTGACATGCAGTTCACCTTCTCTGACCTAGACGCAGATTACTGATTGGCTGAAGGAGAGCATGAGAAGGGAACTGATTTAGTTAGATTTTTGCCGTTAGTAGAAAGGAGCAGACGACAGAGTTGGTTGCTCACAAGATGCCATCTTCTCAGTGCGCGGTTATAAACTAATAAAGATGTCTTGTAAAAGACCAAGTCTTGCTTCATTTTACCAACATTATTCCAACACGAAATGAGCTCAGACAACCCAGTCCAGCTGAAGAAGTAGAAGTAGAACCGGTAAGAACCCATCTCAACTCCTCTCTTCTCTGCCCATTTATTTACCCGAGTCAAACGACTATATAACATAACGTGCTGGACTGTGACATCGTAATAAACAAGTTCGAACTTCACTCGCGGTATTACGTTTACTTTTGGACTCTTACCATTGGGAAAATTATCTCATTTATCCCCTATTCTGGGTGTATAAACCTTTAGATCAATGGCCAAGATCAAACAATTATTAGAAAAGTACTACTACTCATCTCTAAGCGTGATGTGAATTGATGAGTTACCAAAAACAGCTAATGAAAGATAAGCATGGGAGATTTATATATAATAAGAAGGCCGGAGGGCACATCGTCCGAAACGTTGTATAGACAACAATAAATATGAGAACAATAGTTCGAATAATTCAAATACAAATTATCAAGCCTCATCTAAAAAATTGAGAGAAATAATTTATATATGTTAAATAGTATCCGCGGAGTGGCCTATTGTCGGTATCAGCCGAACAGTGAGAGGGACCATGTCCTTTTCGCTAGCGCCAGACTAAATAGATTTTTTGGAACTGAGGTGAAGCACCACACCTACCGTAAGCTTTCAAATGCTTTACCACCCAAACCAGATTACTCAAGCAGTGTTACTCATACGCTGAGTTGGCGAGGGCTGGTATCGAACACGGAACCTCGTTGTTCCTAGTCAGATGCTCTGCCGACTGAACTAAACCGGTTCTACTTATTTCATTCGTTCATTGTGGAGATGATGCAACAAAAGGTCAATTTTTAAAAGGATTTTAAACAGGTTTGAATTCAGAGTTTCTCCTAAACCTATTGCCATACCAAGGTTAAAGATCCCAGTCTTCCCTACTATTTACTCATAGCTAGAGGGAGAATAGTTCGGTTCATACCTTTCCGAATGGTATTAGCACTATGTGAAATGCAAATAGCATTGTCCAGAATTTGAACTCAGTGGGTCGTGTCTATTCTCTAAGACGATAACCGTTACTTATACTAGACTGGTTGAAGCTGGAAGAGAATAGTTGAAATCATACCTTTCCCAAGGGTATTAGCACTATATGAAATGCAAACAGCATCGTCAGGATTTGAATTCGGGCCGCTGTGCCTATTTTCTGAGACGTTAACCGTTACACAGCTAACTAGTGCCTCCTTAGTCTTAGTGTAATACTCTATAGGAAAGTTTTCAAATCTGTATGAAGATTGTGATGAACTATTTATTTCATATTTATTTTACGAGTATAGAAAAAATTACGACTGTTGAAAATAATAATAATAATAATAATAATAATATAATAATAATAATAAATGTATAGAAATCCTGGTTTGAGAATTCTTATTTTATATAAACATGGAAAAAAATCCCCAAAATAACAGATGTCTGTGCGCTTAATTTTTTAGCCGATTTATGATGCAGACAGACCGGAATTTACAAATCATAACAGGCAGGGAAGGGAATATTTATGCCACTAGTAAAAAAGATTCTATGGTAACATTTATCATTCACTGACCTCCTATCCCATCAACTACTTCACCCATGCAGAAGAGAGAGAGAGAGAGAGAGAGAGAGAGAGGAGAGAGAGAGAGAGAGAGAGAGATGAGAAAAAATATAAATTGAAAAGCAGAAATATACTTGAAAGTAAAAGCAAAAGTAGTTGGGTTCAGTGTGAGAGTCAAGGTAATTGTTTTCAGTAAATTGACCATACACCAACATTTTGGTTAAGAGATCTTTTTATACAAGGGGGCTCTCGTGTTACAAGCGGCTTTCTGCAGAGACGGAGGCCGAAGATGGCGATGTATGTTGTTCCAGCTTGTCTCGGGCGTGTTTGCATAAATATGAGTGCATGGGTGGCGTGTGCGGGTTGAAATTATGGTTCAGGGTAGGAGTTTACAGAGTATCATCAATATTAGCTTTATTCTATAGGATTTCAGAGACATGTAAGCAGTGATACGCGCTGATAAAGTAATTAAATTATATGAAACCAAGGAAAGATATGCACTTGTGTATACTTATTCACTCTCCTCCCCCATCATCATGCATTATCCTCTTACTCATCTCTATACTCATCCGTTCATATGGAAATCCGATCTCCCCGACAAGCTAAAGAGACGATTCTTCCAGATTGTGTTTGTGTCGGTACTGCTGTATGGCTGTACCACCTGGACCCTAACGAAGCGCCTTGAGAATAAGCTAGATGGGAGCTGCACGAGAATGCTGCGAGCGGTCCTGAATAGGTCGTTGAAGCAGCACCCCACAAAAAAGCAACTGTATGGCCACCTGCCCCCCATCTCACAAACCGTACGAGTAAGACCGGCTAGACATGCAGGACACTGTTGGGGAAGCAAGGACGAGCTCGTAAGCGACGTACTACTGTGGAAGCCAGCACATGGGCACGTTAATGTGGGCCGCCCAGCCAAGACCTACATTGAGCAACTATGTAGAGATGCAGACTGCTGTGAGTCAATGAATGATAGGGAAGATTGGCGAGAGATCGTCATGGATATCCGTGCAAATTGCGCGATATGATGATGATAATGATATCATCTGTGGTCATGTCTTTAACTTTAACAATATTTTCGACTATGCAGCTTAATAACGGTTTCTAAAAGTGAATTCATACGCACCACAAAAGATCCTTTTAAGAATTTCACATGGTCACTTATTGAATAAATTTCCTTATAAAATCTTCATGATCATTATATATTAGGTTGTTACAAAAATAATGACCGATTGAAGTGCTCAGTTTTGAAATGTCATTTTCACATAGAATTTGTTGTTTATTTCAGGTGAATTTTTGCATATATAATAATTAATCTGTGCTCAAAAATAAAATTTAATTTATTTTCAGATAGAAAGTATGTTTGAAAAATAGGAGTCTTCAAAGATGAACATGCCTAAACATGACCTTCGCCTTTTTATGTTGCATGAGTTCAAGCTTGGCACAATGCCCCCGAAACTGCTGCCAATATCAACAAAGCATAGGGAGATGAATCCACAAGTGATCGGACGGTACGAAGGTGGTTCCAGAAATCCGGATTATTGAAGATGAAGAAGGTAGAGGACGGAGATGCAGTCTTGACAATGAACAATTGCAGGCAGTTGTTGAGCAAAATCCACGACAAAATGTCAGAGAGATGTCTCAGACTTTTGGTGTCAGCATTGCAACAGTTTCACGCCATTTACAGAGTATTAGAAAGGTGAAAAAGCTCGATAAGTG